>VWZO01010925.1:18546-88911 GCA_013396975.1 Bucco capensis
AAGTCACATCCCCTTCAGGTCATCCTCGCCGGCAGGCAGCGGGGAGGCAGGAGCGCGGCGGGTACCTGGGCCGGCGCAAGGGAGGGAAATCATCGCGGAGTTTATTTACCAGCCCGATGCCCGAGCCCCTTTCCCCCTCCCTCACCATCACCACCACCGCCACCCCCTCGCCTCCTCTTCCTCCTCCTCCCAGCTCCTGCCTCCCCCCGAGCCCTCACGTTAGGGAGTGGCCCATTGTATGCAGCCAGCAAATAGCCGGGCGCCCGCCCCCCGCTCCCCCAGCCCCGGGTGTCTAGTCATCCACGCACCGTGGGGTACCTCCGCCACGGGGTCGTCCCCCAACCCGCACCTCCCTCTCGCGGTTGCCAGCCCCAAGCAGCCGCTGCTGGAACCGCCGACGCCGAGCGGGGAGATCCCGGCAGCCGGCGGAAGGGGAGACCCCGCTCGACAACCGGGGATCCCCCTGCAGCATCACAGCCCCCCCTCCCCCGCTGCGGCTGGAGGGGAGGAGAGGGAGGGGGAGGGCATCCCCGGCCCCCGGCGGGGGGTTGCTTTCACTGCCGGAGCAGAAGCAGCGGAGGATGGGGATGAAGGATGCCGAGGAGAGGAGGCGGGTGGGCGGCTGCAGGCGCTGCCTGCCGATACGGCTCGCTCTGAGCCCAGCCGAGCCGGAGCCTCAGCCCGGGCAGGGCAGGGAGGATGGCGGCAACACGCCGGGGCAGCCCAGCCCCGCCGGGGAGCAGATTTTTGCACGGGTCTCTTGTGGCAGATGCTGCTTCTGCCCCAGCCCTGGCTGTGATCCCCTCCTGGGTGGCTCCTCAAGGGCGCAGTACCGGGACCCAAGCCCAGCTGCAGCCCCCGGGGAGGGGGGGGAGGGTCTGTCCCTGACCCGTCGGACCTAAGAACACCCAACCCTCCGCTTTAGCATGGGTACCAGCACCAGCGTCCAGCCTCGGACCTAGATCCTGAAGGGATGTGATTGACAGCCCTATAGCCTTTTCCTTTCAGTTTCTTGGCTGCAAGGAAGGTGGGAAGAGACAGCTACTCTGTACCGTCCACCCTTGGTGCCCTGGGATTTCTGCCACCACATGCTCAAAACATCCCTCTTCTCTGAGAGCTGCTCTTGAGTGAAAACCTGACTATAGGACTGAGCATTAGCATAGCTACACCTTGAGGGAATACAAACGGTCTGTTATTATTATTATTGCCAGACAAAAAATAAAAATTAAAAAAAAAAAAATCACAAGAAAAAAACCCAAAGCCTTACAGATTGCTGGTTGTTTCCATGAGAGGGGGTGTTTTCCTGGTATGTCTTGAAGAGATGCCAAGACACCCAAGAGTCCTTCCAGACCCATAAGAGAAGCAGATTTGCCATGTACTCTAGCTGCTTCTGTTCCAGTCGCCAAAAGATTTATTATCTGAGAAGTCTTTCTCCTACTTCACACATCAGGAAGGACAACAGATGTAAAGAATGCTGCCAGAGGTGAATTTTTGACCCTCCACAGGGCTGCAGAGGCCATACAAATTCAGACCAGACTATAGACCACTCCTGGGGATGTCCCACGTCAATCAAAAATAATACTTCCATCATTGCATTGCTGGGTGGAGGAAAGGCTCTTTCCTCTCTGATATTTGACCCTTTGAGGGTCCAAGCTGAACAGATTCTGTGCCAGAGAAGAAAAAAAAACACCTCCTCTGCCTTCAGTTCTGCAAGCTCCAGCATTAATATGTCTCAGTCACCATCTGATTTTGAACCTTTGCAACCCCAAGGGATTTGTCCATAAGCAGATGTGAGCAGACAGCATGGTATCTCACCCACACGACTGTAGCGTCAGCAGCCACTGTCAGGTTAGCTGAGATCTCATGACACTATCAGCAAGAAATGTCTGGCCTGAGCATGGCACCGGGAACACAGGCATTCGCCTCCCCACTCAGCTAACATCTATCAGCATCATTTGAATGTCATTTATAGCTGTATTCCCAAGGAGGGATGTGGGAGGCTAGGAAGTTTTGATAACTAGGCCATTTATCTCTCTCCAGCTCCTGTTCTACCTCAGTACAATAGCGATGATGCTTCCCAATACCACAGGGGAGCTATAAGCTTTAGCAAGGATGTATGGGTCACTGAGAATAGAGCACTTGGTTCAAATAACACCCTGTGCCTTAACCTTCATCCAAGCACTACATAGGAAGAGGTGGGCGGAGAAGGGGGAAGAAAAGAAAATTTATAGCTAACCAATTCATCACAGTTCTGAACCACAACAGTAATGTTCAAACTAAGATGGGGATGGTAAATAATTTCCATGAGGACGGGTGGGTAGGGCAGTAAATTATTTTCACTTGCAAAGATTTGCACCAGAGTTAAACAGCAATAGGTGATTGATAGGCAGGCACACCAGCTTGTTTGGCTTTTATAGCCCTTACACCAGGGATACAACCCTTTTCAGCATCGATTACATACTGGCTTTTTAAAGGTGCACCCTCCAGAAGGCAGGCATTTGGTACATTTTTGAATCTTAAATTTCCCCCATACAAACCATCTTTTAAGATCCAACAGAAAAGAGTTTTTCCTCTTCTCTTTAAATTTAAAATCCTAATGCTTAGCATTGGGAATTCTCCTCCTTCATGCTTCATCTGGAATAACTATTGCACAGATGTAGCTGTACTGGTTGGGAAGCAGTGGAGGAAGGAAAGGGAGTTAGTGAAAGTCTTTGAAATCATTGCAAAGATGCCCAGCAGTTTCAAAGGGATCTGAATCAGACCCTAACACAGTACCTCATTGTTGGTACTGCTGCTTGGGACCCAAAGCCTATTGCACACCTGCTGGCAATACTCCCACTGACGTCAAAGGGAGTTTGGCCAGATGGAGCACTCCAGGCTGTGATTTGGCTTGATGAGCAATTACACTCCATTACTATTATTTATGATGTGTTGCTGGCAGCACCCAACGTGCACAGGTTTGATATCCACCTCCTTGGCTGACACTGGAGATCTCTTCTGCCGAGCTAGAGTTTGTAGCCAGGAGGCTGTAACTGGCTCTGTTGAGAATGTGCAGAGAGACTGGTGATAAACATCTCCCAGTAGGTTATGCTGGCTCTTGTCAGACAGAGAAGTGGTTCAGAGAGGTTACAGTCCAAAATCAGAGGAAAACAGGAAGCGATTGTATCTGTTGGTCAAGATAATATGGCTCTTTATCTTGGCTTATATGTAGATGAGCTGGTTTCTTGTGAATGACAAAGCGTAGGAGTGCCTGGTAAACCACACACAAGCACACAGACTGTGTTTTAGTAGACCCACATGAATGCTCAGCTGGAACATCTGGATCATTTTTACAAGAAGGAAAGCTGCAAACAGAAAAACAGTTACTCTGCAGAAGACTTGAGCAAAATGGACAAATAGCTGCTTATGAGCTTCAGTGACAGAGGTACAGAAATTTGGTTCTTGAAAAAATGGTCAGGGTTGCTATGTAGGAATTGGTAACAGCAACACCAACTATAGTGTGAGTGAAACTGTCATTAAAACATCCTGGTTGAGCATGACATGCTTTGAAAAAGGTGCTGAAGAGTAGAAACACAGGAATCATTTTGTGGGATGAAATATTTGAAGGCTGAGGACCTCTTGATCTGTCAGCCTTATATATAACAAGACCCGGCACATAAAGGGTGAAGCTGTATAACCATAGAAGTAAGTGGGATCTCAGTTTCAGTGTAAGCACACAAATGGTGTTGAATTTCGTTGCCTTTCTCTTTCTAGCATTCTTGCTGGCTTCTCTACCTTATCAAGCAAATTTTTTTGCACCACTTCAAGGCTTCTTGTTTCTCATTTAGGGTGACAAGACCTAATCACTATTTTAGCTGGACTCTAACACCAACTTCCACTCAGCCTTTGGTAGAAGCTCTATCAAGCATCCTCATGGTTTCTCCTCCAGAGCTCTAAAGGCTTTGAGGAGGACTACATTCACATACAAACCTAATTCATAATGCCTTTCAATCATTTTGTTAAAACTCACTACTGAGATGTCCCCAAGATGAGACAATGAAGGTACAGAGTGCAGCATTGGAAACTCAGCTATTCCAGACAGTAGTCTAGCCATAAAAGAGACCTGGAGGCTCATGGGGGCAGGGGACAGCACTGTGCTGTCAGTTTTATTATTTGACTTCAGTGATTAGCAGCAGAGATATACTCAAGCATTTCCTTTCTTCTCTTTGTTCATCCATGTCCTCCTTCTTCCTTACAGTTACACACCAAGCTCTTTTTTTTTTTTTTCAGGGCTTTTTTGTTAGGGCTCAGCATTGAGGGAAACTACTCTCTGGCTATTGCTCTTGCTTACTAATCTAACACAAAATGAAGCCTACCAGCCATTTAGCGGAACTGCCTAATCAAGCACGAAACACTCTCAGACTTGGTCTCAAGTCACAGTTCCAGGTTTGAGCGATTTTTTTAATTTTATTTTATTTTTAGGAAAAAAGCTGTGGCCTACTTTAACTTGAAGTTATGGTCTGTGACCTGCAGATGGTCAAAGTGATCAAAATGTCACCTTCTGGCTTCTAGATCTATGCATGAAGTGCGTGAAACCAGCCCAGGCAGAAGGGAACATAATTCTTGTTAGGGGGACTGAAATCAGTGCCTACTCCTTAAATTTGCTGAGGGAAGAGAGGTGGAGATGTCCATGAAATCTCAAAGCTGTGCAGGAAAACAAAAGATAGTCATGACAGCCAGCTCTTCCTTCCCTAGACTGCAGATGATCCTGATGAAAAAGAGCTGCTGCCTCAAGCTGTTTTCCTTTACTCTGCAGTGACAAGGTGCAGCCAGAAACCAGAGCCTCTATTAGCTCCTGTTCAGGGTCAGAATAACTGTAGGGCTGGCACTGTTGGTTCCAAAGTGGGCTAAAATAATTTTTAATAACCCAACCAACGACAAAAAACCCCAAACAAACAAACAAAAAAAACCCCAAACCCACAATAAAAGAAAAAAAAAAGGTAAAATATTTTCATAGCAACAGTGCTCACTTGAGGGAAACTCTTACCAGGATGGTTTGCCTGGTCTAAGAGCTGGCAGGTCAAACGTTCCCTTGATTGCAACTGCAGGAGGTTTGACCTAGCAGACAGTATCACTGCCAGTCAGCAGTAGAAGTGAGTCCACAGAAATGACTCACTGTAACTCTGCTCTCCCTAAGCATTGAGCCCTCTGGCACTCCACGATCATCTGAACACAAGAGGTGACAGTCTGTGCCCTCCATTGCAACTGGAGACCAACTAGCTTCACAGAAAACCTAAAGAGGAAAATAAATCTCCACCACTACAAATTACTGCATGGACAAAAGAAAATCAATACACTGTAACTTCACACTGTCTCAGTGCCATTAAAAGATTGTTGCAAATCAATCAAAAGAGCATCTATAATTCTCTCGTGCTCACCTTACTGAATCCATGGTACAATGCAGAAAGCATGTGTGCATCTATAATCTTGTCTCATCAATTTGCACAGTCCTTGCTTTTGAGACAGGAGGGATTTCAGCCAGCAAGGTTCATGTATTGTATCAGCAGCTCCAAACCTTGGACTTCTAGCTGTACCAAGATCTGACCATCCTTAATCTTCTTGAAAAAATAAAATCATAAAATTCGTATTTCTCAATCCACTGAGTAAACAAATCATGCTTATCCTTTTCAGATTGTTTGTCCTGCCTTATAATGATTCATTTTCAGACATGACCCTTTAGCACACAAGTCAGAGCAGTACTGTGGCATTGAAAGTCAAAGGGATGTCTGAAAAAATAGCACAATTCTTCAGGGAAGTAAAGCAAGTAAATAAAGATAGGTCTTCATGGGTCCTTCTCTCATCTAGTCTCATGTTTTATGAATTTTTCTGAGCTTCTTGGAATTTCTCGCTTCCCCTCCTGACTGTAAGTGAATGAAAGTAAGGTGAGAGTCTCACTTCAGGTGTTGGGACATCACAGGATCAACCCCAAATTCTGATTGGAACTTTCACCACTACAGCTTGCAAAGCTGGCAACTCTGTGGAATATGTAGTGGAACCATTACCAATGGAAACACATATTTTCTTTTTTTTTTTCTTTTCAGATAATTTTTTCAGCTTCCAGATTGTGCCTAATATAACACAGTCTCTCCCTGTTAAAGTGAATTTATCAACTGGATATTTTCCCTTAACAACAGGACAGTGAGTTGAAATGTCAGTAGTGGAAATCTAATCATACCATGTATTCAACAACAAATGAGGTCACTCTAGAGTTCCTAGGAGTGCAGCCTGTGACTGCTTTTACACAGGGCTCCCACCAGATTCCCTCTTTGCCTTCAGACCTGAAGAAGTCATGTTTGCAATGATGAGTCTTGCAGGGAACCTACCCACTGGTTTCCTTCATGCTTTTCACTTTTAAACAAGGAAACAGCCTGGCTTAGGAAACTAGTATTTCTTTGGGGTATTTTCTGGAAATATTCAATACTTCTCATTTTACAGCAAATAGGAATGCCCACATGGCATGATTTGAAGTAGAAAACAGGGGAGGGAAGTATGGCCACATATGGAAGAAACCTGCAAATATCTGTTTCTAATTGCTATAAACTGACCCACTGCAAATTCCTCAGTCAAGTTCCTTCTGCTGCAGTAAGAGAGGCCTTTGCTTTGAGTGTCTTGGTGCCAGAATTCTGTTTCTCCATGGTATGGGCTCCATCACTGTTGGCAAAATATGATGGTTGTGTACTGGCATAACTTTACTACCAGCTCTGGGTAGGACCATAACAGATTGTACAAAGCATCATACAAACTGAAATGGTGATGTTGACTATTAAGCCATCATGGTAGAGTCACCTTCAGGCAAGAAACTGTGATGTGGCTATACCCTTGTTGCAGCTCCCAGGTACAGCATAATGCCTGTAGCTTAGAGGGCAAAGGATGCCTTGGGAATATGCCAAACTGAATATTTAAACTGTTTTTCTGGACAGCAAATGTCCACAGCTCACGATGACGTGGGACCTTGCACTATCAGAGCATCTGGTTTCTACTACCATTATGTTTGCTTTTCTTAAAAATGGCTGATTAAGAAGTAGCCACAAGAACAAGGTCACAAGGCTCTGCTTTGGAACAACCCTCTGCCTACCCAGCAAGTTGCAGTTGCTGGAACATTCCAAATATGGGTCTGGGTAAGTCCAAGATACCTGTCCAACAAC
Organism: Bucco capensis; assembly: GCA_013396975.1. Classification (NCBI taxonomy): domain Eukaryota; kingdom Metazoa; phylum Chordata; class Aves; order Piciformes; family Bucconidae; genus Bucco; species Bucco capensis. The sequence continues at coordinate 25,731 of VWZO01010925.1, forward strand.
AGTGTAAATGTGCTTCTTAAATCACATTACTGCTTAACTTGATTTCATAATGGAAGAGCCGAAGGAACTATAATCAGAGACAGTATGTCTAGAAGATACAGCAGGAAGGAGTAAGATTTGCTCCTATCTGTTCAGGAGGAGAGTTGATTTAGCAATTAATATATAGATGTAGCACTTAAAAGATCTTGCTTTCTCTTCCTACTATTACTTATTCCCTGTATGACTGTGATCAATATTACTCTGTATCCCATTCAGGGAGCAGTTCTTTGCCTTGATTCCTTAGATATTGGTCTCGTTCTTCATTTTCTTCCAAGGCCAGTGCACAGAGTTCACCGGTGTATTAAGGCTTTAGTTCTTTGAGACAGCAACATCTGGCACTATGCAGGACCCAGTGTGACGAATGGGATCCCTCAGCTCTGCAAGAACAGAAATGTTCCATTATTAATAAGCAGGTGAACAAGGAGGTATATAGCAGTGCAGTTCTTAAGTATGTGGATTAAGGTACTGACAGTGAATGCACATCTGCTAGTTTCATCTCCACCAGATGGTTCCTTTCAGTGCTCAAAGTTACTGTCATTTATTTCATTGGTAATTTAGTTCACGGCTTGCTGAGGAGTGGACACATCCCAGATAAGAGAACAGTGGTCTGGCACCTGAAGACTTTGCTGGGAATATAAATCCATGGAAATTCTTCAGCAATAAGTTAAAGATTCTCTCACGGTTTTCTTTTGAGTGGTAAACTGACTAAAAAAGAGAAACCAAATTTCTTACCAGTATGTCATAAGTTAAGCTCTTTCTTTTTATTATTATTATTTCTTGGAAACAAGTTTTGGGATAAAAGGCAAATCACTTCCTGTGATTTCACTAAAAATAGTTGATTCTTTTTCAATTTAACAAAACAAAACCAACAAAATGAAAAAGTTTGGTAAGAAGTTGCTAAAAGGCTGAGCAAACAATAATTCAAAGTTTGATGTTTAAGTTGCTCATCTTGCTCAGACCTTCAGGGAGGTTTAAACCAGGGCACTGCTTCCTCCTTGGGGTGGACATTGAGGACAGACATGGCTGGCCAGGGGAGCATCATTGAGTGGCAGGGACTGAACAGGCTATTCCCAGTCAGTCTAATGGCTGCTGATCTGTGCACCCTGTAAACTAGGAAGATTTGATGCATTTTTAACTGACGTTCAATAGCAAGGCCACATAACCCCATGTCTGCCTGAATCTCCAGATAGCCTGAAACCACACTGAGTGTCATAAAGTTACACCTTTTAAAGCTGATGTCATAACGTCCTGGGCTTCCAAGCAAACATTAGTTTTATTCCCTGGCTTTTAATGAAAAATAAATTCTTTCTTTCTTCCTTGTATGCTTGTCTGTTCACCTAGCTGTCCCATAACATTTTCACAGCAGCATATGCTTGAGCTTTGACTGTGGCTGGAGATATATTTTGCAGGAGGCTGAAGCCAAATTGAAGAGTGCTCAAGCTTAATTCCAGCTTGATCCTTGATATCCAAGTTCATTACAAATCTCAATGCTGAAGACTTTGGTAGACTTTTCTAGAAAGCTATAAGAGCAAAAGCAGTGTGAGATGAGTGGATTCAGCCTCTTGAGTTCATGATGTGGCTTCAAGCTGAAATGAGGGGAAACTTTCTTTTGGGTCAAACTGATAATATGTTAACAGGAAACTGACGATGGATGAAAATGAGTGGAGATTTTTTTACCCATTTTGCAGAAGTTTAGACAGAGCCAAAAATCATTTTGAGATTTGTTTGAAGTGTGTGGTTTACCATGTCAAGGTTCTTTTATAGAGGTTCAAACCAGCAGTAACAGAACTAGAAACTTGGCCAAAGCTGAAATGTGCTATTTTGAAAAATAAAAACAAATTTCTCCCTCTGTTCTTTCTAAGCCTTGAGACTTCTTGTAGTACTGTTGAAGTTGTATGAGGTTCTTTAATGGAGCTGAATTTGTGTGACATTTTTTATGGCCTTGCTCTGACATCAGGCAGAAGCTTATGTTTGTTCCTTTCCAGTGTTGCATCTCTTTCTGCCTATGTTTGTAGTGTAATCCATCAGTGTGACTGAACCATCTTAAGAGCCTACCCAGCAAAGAGTAATTACAGCTGAGGGGCATTGCTTGAGTAGCTAGAGTTCAGGCTGCCATGGTTTCCTCCCTAGTGCACAAGTAAGCTAAATTCTGCCTACAGAGAAATAACTTCTGACTCCACTGTAGCCATATCTTTTGGCTACCTAAGCTGGTCATTGCTCTATTAAGGTAAAAAAACCAAAAGACTTCCTTTTTTATGTTATGAAACATGCAAGGTGAGTCTGGGATATCTGATGGCCTCTCTTTTCTACCCTAGGGATTTATCATTCCAGATGTATGATCCCAGTAGGGATACCTCCCTGAAGCAGGGGTCAGGCACATTTCTGTATTTTCAGAACATCGAAAACCCACTTTTCAAATTTCATTGGGAAAAAAGTAGGTTAAAAAAATTGATTTTGTCCGTTTAGGGGAATACGCTTTCAGACTGCTTTGGAAAGGACTGCTTTCTCTCACTGCCAGTGTGAGGTCTTGGAAATTATAATCCTTTTGTAGGGCAGAGGATTTGGACAGTGCAATGACCAGAGCTCATCCCAATACTTCGCTATTACTTGCAGGCTACAGTTCCGCAGACTAGCAGTTTATGTTTGAATCATACCAATATAGAGAGACTTAAATGTGTTAAGATGCCTTCCTGGCCACTTTCTTATTCCTTTAAGTCCTGGTGGCCCTCGTGAGTGCAGCAGAGTTCAGCACAGAGCTAGTTAGTGAACAAAGACAGATTTACTACAGGAAAAAGAAAAAGGCCAAGAGTTGCTGATGAGGATTTACTTTGCCAGATCACTATCTACTTTTAGGCCAATTACAGCTGATCTACTCATACCTTGGACCAATCAATCTGCACTTAGAATGATCTATCACAGAAAGTCTCAATATATATAGCCTTGGAGGAAGAGCTCCCAGCAATTCATCCTGGAGGAAAGTGACAGAACAGTTTAAAACTATTCTCATTGCAGCTTCCTTCGCCTGTAGCTGACCTTTCTGCTTGAGAAGACACTTAATTCTTTCAGACTGTCAAAACCTCATTCTTTGGACGCATCACTGATCACTAAAAGCAAAAGTGCCTGCACCACAAGATATTTTTGTTCTCACCAGGAAGCTAGAGGAGCATTAATTTAAATGCATTAGTGAGACATTACGTATCTGTGCATGTTGGAGAGAAGCCCATGATCCTCCTCACTACCTCAGCTGCTTTTTGGCATTTCCATCTGTGGCATAGCTGTGCTTGACCAAGACTGTGACTTGCTGCTACTGCAGACTGAAAGATGGAAGGGAAGGAGATCTGGGAGGCTGGATCTGGAATTCCCATGTCTCATTCTAGCAGCTCACAACACGGCAGGGAGTAAGCCACTTGGCCAACAGTTTCCAACATTTGCCCTTAAATCACCTAGGTACGAGCTGTTAACCACTATTTCTGCACTAGTGGAACTGATTGAAAGTTAAGGGCAAGGATGACTTAGACAAACCAAAAGGCCTAATCAGATCTTTTAAATACCTCTGTATTTCCCTAACAAATTTCCAGTAAGCTTGGAAAGAGCAAAACACTGCAATTAGTTGGAAAGTTTCAGTATGGATTTCAGTGTCTAGACTGGGATTGGTCATGCTTGATAGTCCCAGTGCTTACTGATCCATGCCTTAATTTCCCTACCTTCAAATGGGAATGATGTGGCAGTAATTAATACCTGGAAAGCACTTCAGATACTTAGACAGTGCATTCCCTAGAGCCAGCTACCTACAATCAATGGGATATAATGGCCTCATATTATCACAATAATTAAATACTTCTAGCTCTTCACTTAACCAATGTTTATAGTGCAGCAGTGGGATAGAGGAAATCTTAACTTTATCTGGTTGTTGGAGAATGTATGTAAAGGAAAAATAAATAGACTATTCAGAACATGTCTATAACATGCTTCTGAGCAACTAAATTCAAAGTACTGTTTGGCAGCTTAGATCACTTAATTTTAGGACTGCAGGAGTTCACCATGAAGCTCAAAGAACTGCACCCATGTACTGCAGGTCTTATACTTGGATCCCAATAATCAAAATTATACTGAATATGACTGGAGCAGCTGTACTTCTGCAACCTTCTTCAAGGCATTCACTGTCTGTTCCTAAATAGAGACATTCAATAAATCATTGTTGGGACAGAAGAAGAAATACTTGTTCTCTGAGATATCCTTCTTAATAGCCAAGGCCTTTGCAAATTATTAGTATTGCACTTCTGTTAACAGGCAAGTTTTTAATCCACATACATTGTATAAAATGTAAAAGACTGGACTGATTGGATCAAGAACACGTGACAGAGGCATTCTGTAATGAAGATTTAATAATATTAAAAGAAGTATTTTATGTCTGAATAGCTAGATTCACTTCCACCTGCCCTTTCCTTCTTCCTTCAGCTTGGAAAAGGATAAATCTAGAGCAGTCAGGCTTAGAGGATATATATATACATATACATATATTCCTTTTACTGTGAACAAACATGCAGGCTAGAACCATAATCACAAATGCTGTCTCACCAAAACCTGAACTTTTCTTGACCTACCCCTATGTTTTCTGTTCTTGAAAGAAAACAGACTCTGAAAATCTGTATCTCAGTAAGACAAGTTCTGTGCCTAGCGTGGTGCAAAGTGCATCTCCAATGTGATTACTAGGAACCAAGTGGGACTGTGTTATTTCAAACTGATTCTGAGTCATTTAATGTATCCCTCAGAGAATTTGTCTGCCACATAAGTAACAGCAGATGGACCATCCTGTGTTTGGAAAACATACTCCATTTGATGCATCTTCACAGTAATACTGAATAATAGAAGATATTATGTATAATCTTATTTTTTATGAGCAGCACCACAACACAGGTCAAATAGAAACATTCACTTGGAAAAAAACAACCATGTAAAACTCTAGGAAGTCAGTGGGGAACTTTGCTTTGACTTCTGTGAACTTTGCTAGATCAGGCTGCTCATATCCTTCAAATGTGGCATCTGATGCCATTTTCTAGTCTTGAGATGAGGAAAGCAGACTTTTCTAGCAGTTCCTGAATGAAAAATGAAAGGAACTTCTGGTGCTCATTTGTTTCTACTTTCTCTTGTTACTCTTGTTGCTCATAAGCATTGGAAGAGAAATTACATTTCGAACTCTAGTAATCAAAGAACTCTTCATTAGGCCTGACCCAAAGACCACATAATAATTTCACCATTCATAACAGACTTTTCCATCAGATGCCTGAAAAAAGTGCCACTGAAACCCACAGTAAACTTTGTGCAGTGTCTACAGGAGCAAATTTTAGCAGAGCACAGCAGAAATCCTTGGACTTCTGTAAGATACACTTGTCCCAACCTTATGCTTCTCATGTCTTCAAACTCGACTCCTGCTGCTCATCATTCTCTGCTTTTGATTCAGGTGATTAAATCACTTTACAGGAGTGCCATCAATAAACATGAGTCAAACTCTGCTTTATGTGAACGACCACAATAGCAAAGAACCTCTTGTTGGCTTAAAGGGACACTAAAATAAAGGGGAAAGATACAAAGACCTCTGCTTTAAAAAACATCTATTATGTGTGTGCACTACTTGTGATTTGTAAAGCATTAGCATTTTGTTTTGTTTTGGTCTTGTAATTAGAAGGATTGTGCTTCATTATCCTACTCTCACAGTGGCACAGTCCTGGTTATCTTTCTAAAAGAAATATTTCTTACACAGTATCATTAAATTCTGTCAGTTGATTATAAAAGCTTTGGAAGTTTCTCCATTTCTTATTTCAAGACATTATTTAAAGGAAAAGAACAAACAAACAATCAACTGAACAAAACCAATCCACAACCATTTATTCTTATGGGGGTATTATATTATTGGGAATGACTGGAAAGCTGTCTGGTGGAAAAGGACCTGAGGTGCTGGTCGACAGCCAGCTGAACATGAGACAGCAGTGTGCTCAGGTGTCCAAGGAGGCCAAAAGCATCCTGGCTTTTATCCAAAATAGCATATCCAGCAGGAATAGGGCAGTGATTGTGACCCTGTACTCAGTGCTGGTGAGGCTACACCTTGAATATTTTGTTCAGTTTTGGGCCCCTCGCTGTAAGAAAGACATTGAGGTGCTGGAGTGTGTGTAGAGAATGGCAATGAAGCTAGTGAAGGGTCTAGAGAGTGAGTCTTATGATGAGTGGCTGAAGGAACTGGGATTGTTTATCTTGGAGAAAGAGTCTCCGGAGAGAGCTTCTTCCTCTCTATGACTACCCGAAGGAGGTTCTAGCAAGGTGAAGGTTGGTCTTTTCTCCCAGATAACTAGCGATAGAACAAGAGCAAATGGCCTCAAGTTGTACCAGAGAAGGTTCAGGTTGGATATTAGGAAAAATTTCTTTAATGAAAGACTGACTAAGCATTGGAACAGGCTCCTCAAGGAAGTGGTGGAGTCACCATCCCTGGAGGTGTTCACAAAATGTGTAGACATAACATTTTGTAACATGGATTAGTGGGCATGGTGGTGTTGGGTTGATGGTTGGACTTCATGATCTTGGAGGTCTTTTCCAACCTTAGTGATTCCAAGAAAAAAAATTATGGGGAAAAGGGAGTTGGGTGTTAGGTATTTGTCCTGAAGATACTGTTTTATATACCCTGTAGAAATAGTTTTCACTCTAAGAAGTCTCCAAGGTTGTCTCTATAATCTCTATCCAAAGAGGTCCATCTCTTCCATCTTTTCCTCACCTCATCTGCCAGTATTCTGCCCTTCCTTTAACAATCAGAGCCTCTTCTTGTACAAAACATATGTTCACAGCTAATAAGATGATGTTGTCAGTGATACACATAATCTTATGTTCCTGTGTGCATATGTTAACTACAGTATTCATTTTGAGTATTCTTATATTCAGAAGGGAAAAGGTCTTTCCTATATTTATGCTAATTAGCATAACACAGTCTACCCAGAATTCGTCATATTCCACTAAGCTGTGCCAGGGAAAATGTATTAATAGCTGAACTGTTGCAACCCTTTTTTAATATCAACATTGCAAGCTCTGTACCAATTTTAAGGCTTACCAAGAAGGCAGGATTTTTGTCCTTATTCCTTAAATCTTTTTAACTAAGTAATCAGAGATAATGAAAAATTGCTCCAGGGGAAACAGCTTGGATGAAAAAGCAAGCACTGTTTAACTCCACACTGGTTTGTTCTGTCTTGTAGCTGTTGGATCAATGACAAGACTCTAGGTCTTGCCTTAAAAAAAATCACCTAATTATGCCTCATCAGCTCCCAAACCTTTATGAAAGATTCCTGAAGACAATGAATACTTTCAAGAGTTGTTTGATGTGAGAGGAAATGATATCAATAAAGTGGAAGCAAGCCTGCACATTGCATCATATTGGCTTTCTGTCCTCCTACAGCACTGAGTGTTGTGTCCAGGTTTAGGAGGAATGCAAAAAAAAAGACAAGTAACAAACAGCCAGAGACCTTGAACAAAAACAGAGGTCATGGCAACACACTGGATTCTCATCTCCAAGCAGATGGACAACAATACTGTAGGTTTATTAACAGGATATTTCTTCAGCTCCAACTGAGGGGAACATCATGTGCTTCCCCATTCCAGATAAGATAATATCTACACCTTACATCCTTGCCATGCTGGCCTGGGGAGGCTCCTCTGATAGGAACACTTCCAAGAGCATCCAAAGTGGAGATGTCTAGCTTGCTGGAAAGCTCTAGTCTGACACTGCTTTTTTCTCATTATGACTCGACCTTAAACCTTCTCCTTCCCTTCACCTCAGCTTCACTCTTTACTTGGTACTTGTATGTTTTTAGCACTTTGTGTCTTTCAACTCCTTTTCCTCAAGGTCTTACCTTCTTTTATTAGCTTATCTTCTCTGAACTGCATGCCTAGACTTGGGACATGATTTTTGCAGAGAAATGGAAAGCAGAGGGAAGGTTAACATACCATGTGTGGTCAGTACACTCTCTAATATATCCTATGCTCTCTCTTTGAGGGATCTCTTCTGTTAATATTTTTAGCAAAAAACCTGCTTTGCCTGCATACAAAACGGACTCATTCTTCTTGGATTTCTGGTTAAAAGAAACACAAATATGACTGATGTAAATCTCCAATATTAACCCCTGTTGGGAAAAATAAAAAAATAAATTTTAAAGAAAGGTCATCAAGCTGCACAGGGAAAATGTGAAAATACAGAGAGAAGAAAGGAGAAGGAGATACATTATGATTTGTACAAGAACAGATGCATGGCTGTAAAGCAAAAAGCCAAACATAATGAGACATTTGCAAAACTTCATGATGTGACTACTTTCTAGTGCCTCTATATTGTCAAAAGAAATCATTGTAGCAAGGCCTATGGATGAACACCACACCAAAGAAACAACTTTATCTAGGTAGAAATTTCACCAGGTGGCTACACTGACTGATAATGTGAAAAGATGGTAACAACCACACAGCTCCACTTGGCATAGCTTTACAAGCCAGTCCCTCATGCAGAAGTAGCTGCCCTAGCAAGACAAAACCCCTACATATGCTGATGAACACCACTGGGATATGTTCTTGTGATGAGTCTCTTGCCCTTTGGCTGAAATGAAACTCAGTAACTCAGGTATCTCCAGGTACTGTTGTTCAGATTTGAGTAAGATTCTTGTTCTTGCAAAACAGCAAGGGCTGTTCTGAGTTTACAGTTTTAATTAGGCAAGGATAAATTGCTGGAGGAAACCAGATACTGTTCATTTGCTGTCTCCATACAACTCTTTATAAATCAGCACAGAAGATACACAGATCAAATTGAAACTGCAGACACGATTTCAAAGCACAGACACTGCCATGCTTCTCTTTCTCCTTCTATCAGAAGTTCTTGGGAGAATTTCCTCTGGCATCCAGGACCCTCATCTTGCATGAATATCCATATTTTTCTGCATCCATATGGCACAGTTTAGGAAGAACAGTGTCCTCTAGAATTTAATTTTGTTCTACTTCAATCTAATGATTTCCTGATCAGCCACAGCAGGGATTCAAACTTCCTAAGAGCTTATATATAGTAGCAAGAAACCAATAAATACATTTTGATTACTGCAGTGGTGCTCAGCTGTACCTCTTGATACAGCAACAAAGAGGAGATGCTATCTAAGATCAGTCCTGAGATAGAAAGGAGAGGGATTAGGAATTGAGAACCAAGGTGCTGAGAGTCCTGTGGCTAAGCAAAGGCTAAGGTGTTTGCAATCAGCAGACTAATGATATGTGAAAATTATTCTGAACCTCTCAGGACAGCTGGAAATAGCTTTGTGCATGGCCTTGCCATGTAGAACCATAATTACAATGTCTAGGAGAGACATGCTGGAGGTTGCCCAGAGTCTCAGGTCATCTGGGAGTAACCTGAACTGGCACAGCTTGTCTCCTGGCAAGCCATGAAATGTACTGCAGGTCCCTGAGGTCTTGGCAGCATTCACTGACTTGGCAGGGAACAGACATGGAGCCCCATGGAAGCCCATCCAGCAGGAGCTGAGAAGGAGACTGAGTCAATCAGGAGAGTTATGGTCACTGAGCAGAAAGTCTTGGTTCAGGCATTCGATGCCTTGACAGAAAACATTAGCCAACATCCAGTGGAAAATATAAGAGGCAGGCTACCTGTTGAAATACAAAAGAGCCACAGGCCAAGTCAGGAGAACTATATGCTACAATTAATTTATGAGGAAGAAGACAGAACAATTGCTGCATTATGAGATCCAGCCACTGAGTAGGAAGAGGTGGATATAAAAGCTCTACTTTGATGCCTGCTAGTCCAGCTCTGTGAGTCAAATCCATCCCTGGTTTAACATGGCTCTTGTCAGTGGAGTCAACAGTAGAAAAATTTAGTCTTTCACTTCTCTAGAAGCAAGTTATGATCTTTAAGTTCAAATACCTACCTTATATCAGAAAGAAATTGCAGCTCACAGAGGCTGAGTGCTGTGTAATTTAAGCAGTTGAGTTAATGAAAGCTCTCTGGTTTACAATGAGGATTGTGTCTAGCTTCTAACAGTTGTTTTATTTGAGCTCTCCTTAAAAGCCAAGGAGACTTTCTCATCAAAAGGTCGTAAAAGGACCTTCCAGCTGGGTTTGTGGAGCAAAGATGACACTCAGTGGCTGGTTCAGTTATCACAGATGTGTGTTTCCAGTAGTTTTCCAAAGGAAATGCTCTTAGATGCTGTTGGCAAAGGCTGTTCACAGAAGCCTGCAGTGCTGTGTGGGGTACAGGACCATCTTCAGATTCCCAGTGAAGTAATCCTCTACTCCAGTCACATGCATACTAATCTGTGGTTTGTTTTTCATGCACATTTTGGTCAAATATATTTCATATCAAACTTTCTTGTGGCTTTTAGCAGAAGGAAAAAGATTTGAGGAATACATCCATGGAATTTTTCTTCTTTATAGAAAACAGAATTACCTGCTTTTTGTATTCACAACTACAGGACTCTCCATGCTGTTAGGAAGGGCCTTGCCCCATAAACCTAAAGCCCTTTGTGAGCACTGTAGACATTGGCTTTCCCAATATGCAGCTGAGATGATTTCCATCAGGACCACAGTGAGGAAGCAAGGCAAAGGTAATTCTCATGGGCCAAAAGAAGGATCCAACCAAGTATTTACCCAGTTGGGAAAAGAATTGGGGTTTGGGTGCTTTAGCCTGTCCCACAGTGCACTCCTACTAGCATGGCTGATGTAAGACATTGGTGTGGGAATAGAAACCATCTAACTTGGCCACTTTGAGAAGGAAAGACCTCAACAAAAGAGTGTATGTATGCTGGTTAACTCTGCAGTGTATACCCATCTGTCTCAGTACCTTCTGGTTACACCTGCTCCCTTCCCCAGACAAGGAGTTATGCACAGGTTCTTGCATTAATACATTGCCTCACAGCTTCCCTTCCCTCCCAGTGAACTCCTCCAGAAGAAGGCTGCTAGAAGCCTGGAGGTCCAATCACAAGTATGAGTGTCTTCACTTATGAGTAACCCAGTCTCATTTCTCAAAACATAGTTGTCAGTGTCTCAGAATAAATGTGTCCATGAACCTCTTTCATTAGCAACATAAATACAGGGAAGGCAGAAATTCAATTCCTTTTGCTCCCTGCAGGTTCCTGACATTGGGGCATAAGGTATGTTGGCAGAACAGCAGAGACAAGCTGCAACACTGCTGCATGTGATATTTCTGAGTTAAAAAGAAGAGCTGAAGCCTTCAAGGCTGGGCTGGCAATGTTTTCTGTCATTAACCTGATTTATCAATCTGGGGGGAAAGTGGGTGGACAGAAAGCACAATTTCTAAACAGAGTAATGCTTATTTGGATAGTGACTGGCACTGGAAAGTGATTGGAAAAGCACTGTTTACTGATGATCTTCATGTTGGTGAAGACAGCAAGAGGATCTCCCACCGATGTCAAGCAGAAATTTGCGCAGAGATCAAGGACAGAATAAAGCATTCCTGTAGTGAGTAAACTCTGAAAATATCTTTATGATTTCTGATATACTCTACTTGTTGCAATGGAGAATATCCTTTGCAGTACATCAGCCTACTTTTTCCTCCTTTGCAATCTGATTTAGATTCCTTGGCCTCTTTCTTTTTTTTTTTGCCCCACCTTGCAGTGTCCCCTGCTGCCCCACTGGGCGAGAAGAGCTTTTATTCCTCTTGTCTTCTAGATTTGACATTAGGCTTTATAATCATTAGTCAGCTCCAGGCCTCAAATAAGAAACACATGACTATGATTACACTTTTAATCGTTCCACGCTCTTTAGCAGAGGGCCCATGTTTTTACCCTTGTGTCTGCAAGGCATGGTGAATGACAGCAAGTCATATCATAACTCCCTTAATGGACAAAAATAGTGCAACTACTTTCAACAAGGATAATAATGAGTGGCAGATACAGACATCATTCAGATGAGGTATTTGGGGCTGCCTGAAGAAGAAACAGATAATGCTGCAGTAGTGTTTGTTTTTAGTAAATTTTGTTGGCAGACATGTTGGTGATTTAGAATACATATATATGTAGAAATTTGTAAGCTTATATATACTTAGTTGTTCATACTATGCAGAATAACTGTCAAATATACACATAGGGTGAACACCTCAATCTGGACAAATCCTGTTGCCAGACATAGGTTTTGATTTGTCATATCATTAGGGTTTTTTCATTTTGTTTTTACCACTCAACCTTGGATCAAAATAGATAAGACACATTTTTCTCACCCCTTCAGAACAGACTGTGATAAGGTGATGTTTCTGGGTGTTTCCCTTTACATCCATTTGGGACAGCACTCCTCAAGCTAAAGGCTTTTTGCAGAGAAGAACCTAAACCTAGCTTCCTAAAAGCAGTTTAGGCATCTGATACTTCTGAAATAAAAGCAAAGTAGTTTTCTAAACGCTTCTAAGTATCAGTCACCTGGGAAATCATTGGAGGTTTTTCTTCAGGGGTAAGGAGGGACCAGACTAATTTAGGATTTGCCTTATTATTTCACATTTTTTCCTTTTAAGACACCAATCTATTCCCACTGTGATTGCTTTCCCCTCCAGAACTCACTTCTCTCTGCCAAAATCATTCAAACATTAAGTTATTACTTGTTTCTAACTTGCTTAAAATTTCTGAAGTTTAACTAGATGCAGTTCAGTTTGAGAATCAAAGCAATACCAATGAGCATAACCAATGAGCAAGAAAACACAATGTTATCCATCCTGAGTGTTTTGCATGCTGCAGAAGTCAAGCTATATCAAGCTCAGTCCACAACTACACATGTTCCTGTCAATATACCCATGAGATCTCCATTAAGGCTTGCACCAAAGACCAGAAACTTCATAAGAGTGTTTTGAAAATGATTTGTGAACATCAAGTCCTTCAAACTTCAGCTAAAGTTTCTAAACAACTTATATATGCTTCATAAGAATTTGGCTCACATGCTAGCAGAACATTCAAAAAGGCCTTTTGTCCTTATACTTGAACAGAGTAGAATAAAAATGCCTAAAGAATGCACTAAAGAAACTGAGGTGAGTTCAATATATCATTAGCTTTGAACAGAGAGAGGCAAACATATTTGATAATGCAAACTTGATAATCTAGCAGTGCTCATGAGCTCAGAAATGGAAGGAAGAGCACAGAAGGCAAAGTTCAAACATGCTAGAAGTTTCACAACTACTTCCCATGGAATCTGGAGTGGGGGAAAGCTGGCTCTCCAGTAAAAAGTATATTGGTTCCTTTTAAAAAAGTGTAGTTTCCCTACTGCTTCACAGACTTGTATCTAATTCGCTGCTAATGTTCCCTTATGCCTCCATCATTATTGCTTTCTAAGTATCTTTCTCGCTCAGTTTTTCACCTGATTTCTTTCTCCCCACATATATGCACTTGCATTATCACCCAGTCTCATTTTGTTATTTCCTGCTCCTGTTGTTAACTTCTAAGAAGGCTTTAACCAGTAAAGGGTCTGTCCTTTACACTTATTGTATGCCCATCAGCTGTCATTAGTGGGATCAACAAGACCCTAAATGCCTTCATGTTCTCCACTTTTCTCTGTAATCTCATCAGTACTTGAGATTGCTATCAGTGCATTTCCCAAGCAGAGTGTGACAAAAGTAGAGCATCCTAATTGACAATTTTTTCCTTATATTCTTTCTATGTACTAAAAAGGCATTTCCAAAGTAGGTCAGTTCTTTTCAGTCTGGATCTTTATCTCTGGCAAAGTTGACATGCTGCCCTTCTCTGTACCAGCTGTCAAGTAGTTGGGATGTCTACAAAATCCTCCTTAATCCTGTAGGCTTGGAAATCTCTGTTTCCCACACAGTGACTGAATGCTAGCAATGACAATAAACCTCCCTACTCCTTGGTTTCATCTTCTTTAACATAACAAACCCTTTACTCATTTTCCTGGTATCATTTCAAAAGAAGACTTAGTGCTAGGCAGAACAAAATAACAAGTAGGTGCACATAGCTGAGTTGAGCTGCTGAGGTGAGATTATCTTCCATAAACATTTGCATGGCCCTTAGAAAAAATAGTATCTCAAATTAGAATTCAAATCAGGTATAGCTCCAACACAAGTTTTTGGAAAGAGAAAGAGTAGCTAGATTGAGATGGGCAGTGTTTTGGAGAAAGCAATAGCAGGAAAGCTGTGGGAAAGTGTGGTTGAGCCTTCTGGGAGTCACAGCATACAGACAAGGTTGCTGTGGAAGGGATAAGCAGTATTTTCTGCTCACTGAGGGCAGAATAAATGATAATGTCTTAACCTACATCAAGGAAACAAATGGCAACAGATACTGCTTTTAAATATATGTTAGGAAAACATCTGAGAAAAATTTGAGTATAGATTTTCTGACCTTGAAGAAGTGAAATAGCCTCCATGTGCCCTCAGTGCTGTAACTCCTGTGTCTCTAGGGGATCCTGCAATGATGCTGGGAACCAGATGCCTAGCTCATCCAATGGTGTGTGGGTGGGATGCAGCCTAAAAACCACATCAGCCCTGAAGGTCAAAAGATTGTAGTCTCTATGGCTGTTCACATCTTATTCCCTAGGGAGTAGCTACTCCACAAGGGAAGTGGAAGGGGGGGCCTCAGTTGCAGTTTTGCTGAGGCTTATTTTGCTGGCATAGTCTCTAAGAATCATCAGTGATGCTGGTTTAATTGCATTTACATACTGTGCTATTTCTGAACACCATGCACAGCAACCCTAATTTTGCTCTCAACAAGATGAGATGCCTTTGAGCTTCACTAACTGTCTAAGTTTCTAGTGGTCTAAGTTTTAACCTACAAATGACACATAGTCCTCTTCTGTGATCACACCACTCATAGAATCATAGAATCATTTAGGTTGGAAAAGACCTCTAAGATCATCAAGTCCAATCATGACCACTCAGTACTGATCTAGTTTCTTTTTAACACCTGATCTCTTGGTATTTAGATTAGATAATGCAGGATGACTCCAGCAGGAATACTTGGTGGCTCTTAGAGAATCACCTCATGACTGATCTGACCTCCATCTGGGGACCCACCTCTCCCTGTTTAAATGGAAGTGATTGCTTCTCTGGCTTTGCCCATGGAAGGGACATCTGCCACAAACTGCAGAAGAGCAGTAGGGCTTGACTGCCTTACTGGGCAGTAAAGTTCATGATGGTCTTCAAGAATAATCATTAGTAGGATGTAGGATGATATTCAGATTATAGGGAGCCTTAAATAATCTCCCTCAAAAAATGAAGCCAGTCCCTCAATGTGTGTGTAGGGAAGGGGTCAATCATTCTGTTTAAGACATAGCACGTACCATGAATTTACTTAGAGTTGACTTACAATTTTTACAATGTAAGACATTCAACCATGGTTTAAAGTCCTGGAATGGCGAAGACTTTATCTGATTTATCATGAGTTATCATGGCTAATTGCCCTCTTGGTTAAACAATTGGTTTCATTTTTCCATTCCTAGCAGTGTAGTTTCAGTTTACAGTCACTGGCTCTTGATGCATTTTTACCCACTGGATTAGAGGGCCTCTGGTTGTCTGTCAGCTCTCTGAGTTGCTGCTTACAGACTCTTAGGGAGTGTTTCAGCAGTGCCTGTGGGCTCTGTGTGTGGAGGCTGGGTCTAGGGCTCTCACTGCAGTGTGTGATTTTCAGAGCTCAAACCACGCTCCATCTGTGCTGCCAGCTCTTACAGAAGCATTGCTGGCCACTCTTCTTTTCCCTGAATGACTATATGCAGCTCTCATTAAGACCCAATTCATTAATTTATGAAGCTAAAGCATGCATTTTATCCTCTGACTTTGATTGGTGCCCTATTACCTGTTATTATTTCCAAACATGGGAGAAACCTTTAGGTATTTATGAAATGCTCACAAATCTCAAAATTTTCAGTCATTGTGTTAGTGATCATCTAATTTTTTTTAATGAAGTTTTATCCTCTATTCCTATTTATTACTGTTTAATTCTGGAATAAGAAATATGCTTAACATAATTTGATAGTTGGACACTGAACATCTACTTCTATTAATAGTCTGAAGTGTTCCTGTTACTAAGGAAGATTAGTGCAACCCTGTTTGCTGAATGAAAAGTAAAATAAAAATAAAACATTAGCATAAACGAGGATATTTTGATTGTTTGCTACTGAACTATAAGGTGAATCTGTAGAAATAGTATGATCTTGATAATACTGTAGTAATTTTGAATCATTTTGTGTGTCTGTTTAATCAATACACAGGGCTCATTTCTTGGTGCTTTCCCCAGAGCAGTGTTCCTAGATGTCATGCCATCCTCATTAATGCATAAGGTATTAACCTAAATAAAGTACATATCTCCTTAATTTCAAGCATAACAGGTATGACCCTATTTCTTCATTTTAGTCTAAATCAACCCAGAAGCTCATCCAGTAATTCTGTGTAATAGACAGAAATCTAAACTAGCAAAGGCAGCAACTATTAATAGAGCTTTGTCTAACCATCAAAAGCACAATCAATACATTTTGTTTTGCTTTAAAATGAGAAGTTATTTACTTGTTTACATACTTTCACTATAGATAATGAAAATAGTTTAAAGATGCAAGACTATCTTTCCCAGCTGACTGCTGAAAAGTGACATAGATAAAAAATATTATCATATAATCTAATGAAAAGTCTTAAATAGTCCTAGTGATTTGAAGTCTTGTCATTTTTTATTTCAGCGGCTCTGGGATTACAATCTTACAATTTCTTGGTTGATTCTGAGAACATCTTCTATAAAACTTGTTTGAATAGTCAAAATATCCTCCTTATCTTTATATGTTATATCTACTCAGACTCTAGAAAAAAAACACACTCTTCTAAACTGATTTGGGACTAGCATGACTGAAGTTGACTTTCTTCATAGCTTTAGGTAAACAAATGTTTCTACTCCATGTGAAATTGAATTTCACAAACATACACCCAAAGTCATAAGTGTTTTATGATTAGCTTCTTCTAAATAAATCTTGGGAGAAAAGTATTTGAGCACTAAAATGCACAAAATGTATGAAATCTGGGAAAGGTTCAGGAATGTACTGTCACTGTGTGACAGGTTACTATCTATTTAGCTTTAACTCTCCTTCCTTCTCTATGAATATCAAAATACTAATTATATTGCTGTTGTATAAAAGCCAGACATAGTAAGATAAACTTTGGAAGTTCTCACACAAACATGCATTGAGCACACAATTGGGTTCCCATTTGCTCTAAGTAATGCAGACCAAGGGTTGCACAGTAGCTGCAAAAGGTTGAATTTGTTTTCTATGCTTTCTAGATTTCTGCCTGAGAGTCCAGGCTCAGACAGAACAAATACTACATCAAAATTGCCAGAAAATTCAGTTCTATTGCTGCTGACAATACTTTCTTGTCAATCTCACTTTACAATGCACAATGTTATTTGCTTGATTGCCATGTTTGCCCTTGCCAACACAAAAACTTTGTGTCATAGAATGATTTTTATATGAGGAAGAAAAAGGCAATTCCAGCTACTCTCAGATATATAAAAGCCATTCATGTGGCTGAAAGCAGACATCTTGAAATCAAACCTGTAAACTGGACCAGGTCTCTTAGTTTATGTCTACATCCCTGCTACCTGACACAAGGGACAGCTGTCCACTTTTGTATAAACAAATTCTTTCCCTTGTGAAATAGAATAGCTGCATCCTTAGTGCCCATGAGAAATGACCTTGGCTTATGTTAGCTCCTCAGCTGTGTCTGGGAACTACTTGGGAATATATTAGTTAGCCCCAGGCAGAAAATGCACCAGGAACAATTTCCACAAGTTATGTGGAGAATTAGCACCATTAGTAGTACAGATGTAGCCTAAGAGTCCTTTTCTAGCTTATCTGGAGAAATAGGCACTTTGTCACAAACACCAAAAGTAGATGACTCACATCTTTAAATTGCTTATTTCTACCCATGACTGTAAAATTGTGAAGAGTGACTAGGGGAGAGATAGACATCTACATGGTAGAAATCCAAAGGGAGATGAAATGAATCTCCCTGAATTGTCTCACAGTCCCATAGAAAAGTCAATGGGACTTAATTAATAGTTTAGTTTTAAGCATATACTTCAAATGTCCTTCTTGCCTATCTAAAATCAAGGCCAATTCTTTCCATCCTGGTTTCACTGAAGCTAATGGTAAACTCCTATTCTTCATTGGAGCGTGGGTTTCCATGCTAGGTTTCAAGTCTACAAATAAGAGATGCCTGTTTTAATTGGATTACATACCAATGTCTCTGCTGATGGGTAGCAGAGACTGACAAAAACAATTATAACTCTAATGTTCCAGACAGTTCTGCTACTCTAGCTCTCCCCCAGCTTCTGAAGAATTGGCAATTCTTACAAAAAAGTCCATACTAAATTAGGAAACGTTCATCTCTGCTCTATATTAACAGCTTGCAAGCAGCAGGAGAGCAAGGAGTTTTGCTCTATGAATTATTTTTTAAATGGAGAGAATTGGTTCTTTTCTTGTCCTCTATTTTTATTGCAACACTTTTGCCAGGACTCCATATGCCAAGATGTAATTAGTTTTCAGAGAAGACATTTGGAGCTCTGGCACAGACCATGGACAGTTTTAACAGCTTCTTTTCTCTTTCTTCTGAATATTAAGTAGGAGCATATAATTGTCTGTGACTTCTTTCAAGGCATATCTGGAGTTTAAATTATTTTTCAGAATCAAATTAAAAATAAAAATAAGATTAACACAAGTATTATTCAAAAAAAGATATTTTAAGCACAGAAAATATCAGGAATTCCTACAGTTATGATGGTTCATTTCAGTGCAAATTCAGCCTTATCTTTTAATTATACATATATCCATTCTCTCTTTTTCTATATAAAGACAAGAAAGACTGAATAAAGACTGCCAGGTGTGTGCACTAGAGAAAAGCTGCTTTTCTTAGGGCAGCCATGACCTTTGGTATTCCTTGTTTCTGGAGTACTTGATGTTCCATCCGTTTATGTTTTGTGGCTTTTTATTTGCTCAGCAGTTTGCTGGAACCACACATCTGAGCTAGCACGATATTTGCAGTGAACTGGAAGATCAGTGCAGGTGAAATGTCTGCTTTCCACATCACCCAAAAACTATGTCTGCTCTGCATGGTATCAGCCATAACTACACTGCTCCAGAGCCCCTTCAGGCTTGCTGATTTTTGCTGTTTTACTTGCCACCATCTTCTGATTCTGATCCAAAGGAGGCAAAACCTCACGATCATAGTGATCTTCAGACCCACTTTGTACTAGAACAAGCATGAGGACAGGAGTGAAGTAAATCCTTACTTTTAGAGTTTGGGAATAGATTAATGCTACCTGACTGCACCCACAGATCCACAGATGGAAGCTGCTGGATGGTATAGTACCAGTGATACACTGATTGGTGGATCTCCTTGTGTGTCCTGTTCACAAATTGCCTGTCCTTTATATGTAATGTCCCCTCTGACTGTAAGAGCTCTAGGGATAACTTCTGCAAGCATCTCTGGGTGTTTTTTATGAGTTTTGCACATCATATATTCACTACTCAGTTTCCTGGATGACCTTCATCTTTGTAGATCTGTGTTCTCAAAGGTGACTGGTATTTTAAGTGCCCTTTTCCATGGTCCTGGTCTGGCTCCTCTGTACACTCCTTCCCTGGCTCCTGTGCAAATGCAATTCTCAGTGGGATTTGCAACAGCTGCTCTCAGTGGCAGTCAACTCCCTTTACAATTTCACATCAGAAAAGAGATTGCAAAATCTTTTATGTCTACAAGATTGTCAGTTATGGTAATACACAAAATAGACAGTCCATTGCTGGAAGATGCTGAGACATGGGGACACAGGATGGACAAACCAGTGAAGCGACCTGTGTAGGTCATATACTGGCATGACAAGAGATTGCACTGTGCATGGCAGTTCTGCAGCAGAGCTCCTAGGGTCTGGTATGACCTATGCAAAGAGCTGATTGTTGAGACTACTCATCACGTAAGTAAAACTTGGCTGAAGTAGGAAGAAACACTAGAAAAATATAGGTCCTCAATTAAAATGGAGTACTTGCACAAGTCCAATTAAAAGACCGCTTAGGATTTCAAACTAACAAGGGTGAATTGGACTGAATACAGGCAAGACATAACTAAACTCAAGTTGTTCCACAAAATATCTGATGGAAATGCTGTGCTGCTTGACTGCACCTTGGCAGTGCACCCAAAGGGCAAAAAGAAACAGGATCTCAGTTTGCACAACAACTAAATATGCAGAGCTATCAAACAAAAAAGATGTCAGTGTTCACTGAGCTGGTAACAGAGACTAATCCATTGCAAGGCTGGAAGAAATGTGTCTTGGGTCTTACATAATCTGGACAGTTTACTTTCAAAGGGATGTATTTTTGCATGTCAGAAAGTCAGGCTCTGGCTAATAAGGCATTTAACATAAATGACATGGTTTTGACAAAGAGACAATGACAAACAGGCAGAATGTAATGCCTCCCCTACCCTCTGGCTCCCCCCAGAGATGTCTTCAAAAGTTCCAATTAGATGCATGTACAATCAACTGATGTGTCACACATTTAACAAGCAAAGGTTTGTTTTCTATTAGCTAATTACACCAAAAAGCAATGCAAATCCTCCCTTCTTATCAAGAGCAAGAGATGTTAAGAATGGCTGAGTGCAACATGCTGTGGATCACTTGCCTTCAGCCTTTTGGTGTCACTCACTAGCTGACTTCAACTGCCTGAAGAGCTTAAGATGAGGCATCCACTGTCAGAGTCCCTCCATTGCTACCAGCCAGAACTCTTCAAACAAGTGCCTGGGATGCTGCAGACTTTCTTCACCTTTCCTATAAGAAGTCTCATTCAATGCCCAAACCAGAAGGCTAGCTGTCATCATTGGAGTGTGATGCTATGGATACTGCAGTGGGAGGCTAGTGAGAATCCATGAACGTTTGATCAAAACTGTATCCTACTTATGAAACCCAGCATAAGCCAGCTGGAGGTTGCTAACACAAAACAAACTCAAAACAAGCCCTGTCCTCCTACTTACCTTCAACCTCTCTGTCCATACATTTTCATAGAAAACTGTGTATGATGGGAAAGATAGTGTGGAGCTCTCAGAAAAAAATCAATTACACAATATTTGAGTTGGTCTGCATAGTAGGTTAGGCACATATTCCCATCAAAATCATAGAATCATAGAATGGTTTGGGTTGGAAGGGAACTCTTGAGATCATCTAGCCCAACCCCCCTGCAGTGGGCAGGGACATCTCCAACTAGATCAGCTTGCCCAGAGCCCTGGCAAGCCTAACCTGGAATACCTCCAGGGATGGGAACTCAACCACCTCCCTGGGCAACCTGTTCCAGTATTCCACCACCACAGTGGTGAGGAACTTTTTCCTAATATCGAGTAAATGCTTAGGTTAGAAGCCTCCTAACCCTATAGAGAAACTTTCTGGAAGTTCCTTTGTCTTTCCATAGACTACAGGGGACCCCAGTCTATCATTTAAATTTAGAATCACAGAATCACTTTTTTTTGTTCACTGAAAAAGCCATGATGTGCTGTGAAGCTGGATGTGAGGCAGGGATTGGTGCTGAATCTCTTAAGAAAGTGACATTCTGACCATGTTTTATTTTTTAGCTCTCTTTTTCCCTGTCTTACTCATAAAAAATAGTTACTTGTCAGTAATTTATGCAGTGAGTTCAGTAACTGATCTGTGCTGACTGTCAAGCAATGTGTCTCAGACACAGCCTGTATTCAGTTCTCTAGATGACATTTTGCTTGGAGTAACAAGGATGACATCAATTTGCAGATTACATGCAGTCACTTTTCCCAAGTAATCAAGTCTTTTGATTATATGATCCCCAGGGTAGCAGCCAACACTTCCTGGACTATTTTATGTGCTCTGGCACTACTGACACATTTGGTGTCAAACTGCCTCTTAGCACATACAATACCTTGCCTTGATCCCAGACTCACAACTATCTGTAGAAAGCATGAGCTTCACCCCAGAAACAGCAAAAAATACCAAAGAAAACAAATGACTAAAGAAAAATCCTTCTGCCAAAGAAACATAAAAACCTACAAGATGGAAAAACTGGAGCAAGCTCGTAATCAAGACAGAGCTGTGTTTGTATCAGAAACATGGACTTAGAGGGCAAATAAATGAAGAGCCACGTTTTCAGAAGCAGTCTACTAAACTGTTGACACAATTTTCATTCCACGCACACCTTTCTGTATTTCAGTAGTTTTGCAAATTCATTTTCAGGCTCTACATTTTATCTAAAGACAAACTGGAAAACCTCTCCAGTGGAAACTGTGAATTTGTCAGCCAGCCAGAGCAGGTGCCATGTGTCCTGTAGTGCTCTCACTATCAGTGCTGCAGGCAGGAATTTTTGTTGTCTTACAACTCACATGTTCCTACTTTGAAAGAGCAAAGGGAGTGAGTACCATGACCAGGTAACTCTACCAGCCCTTTGAGGGTTATAGAAGTCTCTGATGAGAAAGAGATAGGTATAAGTAAAAAAAGTGAGGGATAGTGAGGACAAAACTTTTAGCAAGGCCACATTGCCTGAATCTGAAAACATCACCAGGAATCAGGCTGGAGCAGCAGTAAAGCAGACAGGGCTGAGCCCCTATCCTGCAGTCAGCTCTCTATGGGTACCTTTCTACACAATAGCTGGAGCTCTGCAAGCAGCACTGCCCTGCACAGGCCTGAAGGATGCCTGCAGGGTGGTGGTGACAGAAACAGGGCCTCCAGAAGCGCTACTAGGTGTATAGATAAGGCAGGAGAAGCAGAGTGTGTCCTCTAGGAGAAAGCAAAGAGTTCTCACCTTCCTAAGCCATAGTAAGGGTTAAATTAATCACTTAATGGGCAATATGAGGACTAAGGCAATAGCACTGACAAAGCAGATTACCACAACAATACTGGCCTTTAGGATGTTGCTTGTTTGAAGCATGGTGGTGAAAAATGCATTTGTCACCAAGTCATGGATAGGAAGGACCATGCGGAGGCTGGAGGAGGGACACTAGCTGGAATTAGCTCTTAAAAGTTGCACTATCCAACAGAGGAGTAGAAGAAGAATTAGCATCTGTTTGCAAATCCTATATTCAGACCACAACTCTTTCTCCCAACTGATGTTCCCAGGTTCATGGATGTATCTGCTGTTGCCAATTGAAATGCTATATTTAGACTCTCAAGTCATGCTTCCCTCCAAAATTCTTTACAATGGAAATCACAATAAGTTTCTTGACTAAAGTCTAAAAAACTCTTGGATTTTCTTATGGTCTGCCTTATCTCTATATTACACTATCAGAATATCCAAGGGTAAACTGTCAAGATGTGAATCCTCTGACAGAGTGCAGTAATAAATTTAGTGAGGCCACTGTAATTGCTTCTCCCCAAAATGCCAATGAATATGATGAATATGGTAAAGCTTCTCACCGACCTCTATCATTTCCCAGAAAGATAGATCATATGCAAATACTAATTTGTTAATTGTCATACAGTCAAAGGCATGCAAATACTCTGCAAAGTGGATCTACTAAAGACTATTGACGTGCAAATGATATGTTCTTTCAAGTTTAAAGGGAACAAGAGAACACTCAACTCTTTCCAGCTCTAGTGTAGAATCAGAGCTCATCACCATTGCAAAAAAAAAAAAAATTAAAAATAATTTGGAAATGGATTTCTAAAGATAAAAGTAAAAATTTGCACTACTAGCTATTGGAGAACTTTTCTGACAGAATGACCTTACAATTGAAATGACATTTTTGAAAAACATTTTACTGCCAGATTGCTGTGGAATTGAATATGGCAGGTGCAAAGGTCCCAGCAATTTACTGTCAGCAAGTGACATGGACAAAAGTGCCTTTAGCATCTCAACATGTTCTGCCTCCTTCTCAACTCCACTCCAGAAGGGGGGAGGTCTCTAGCTCTCTCCTCTGCTTTCTGTGTGAGTAGTAGCATCTTTTTCATCCTATCTGTCTGCATAGGAAAAAAATCGTTTGTGGATTTAACTTATTTAATTTGACAAAAGCTGGCTGGGAAGTAAGAATTGTCTGTTTTGTGCTTTTGGGGAGATTCTTTAAGACTTTTTTTTTGTGATCAGCTTCTGTCCTCAGCAATGCCACTGGATTCGACTTTCTCTTTGCGTATTTCCACATATACAAACCAAGTTTTAAGCAGGAACTGATGATTCCATATGTTCAAGTTTAAACTCCTCTAAGGGAATGACTAAGGTAGTCTCAACACTTATTGAAAAAGTGAAAAATCACTGCCCTCTAAAGGCATCTCAGATTGGATACTAAAAAAGGAAGCAACTGAAATTACTAGTCATTTGCAAGTCTTACTGTCAATTCAACTCAAATAGAAATAGTTTTAGTGAGCATATAGAAAAGGATGTTCTAGTTGATACAATGCACTCAGTCTTTCAAAAAGCTTTTTATAAGGTTGAAAGATTAAGAAGAGAACGAAGCTGTCACAACGTCAGAAGGAAGGTCACCTCTAGGATTAAGAATTTTTTAAGGACAAGAAACCAAGCAGGAATAAATGGTCAGTTTCCACAATGGAAGATTATATGTGGATCCCCAGAGAGACCTGCATTCAAAGTAGAGCTTCTCAAATGGTCCAGAAAAAGAGATGACTAATGAGATGGTAGTATTCAGTAAAATCAATTTTGAGGTGATAAAATGACTTGCAGTAGTCATATCTCAAGTTGCCCCAGAAGAGCACAAAATTTCTGAAAATCCCAAGTGGTTGTGTGATTGAATGAAACAACAGTTCAATGTCTAAATGCAAGGAGGAAAATAACTCTGCCTACACCAGCTTGATCAGTACATAGGGGCAGGTTCCTGTCTAGCTGTTGAAACTCAAGAAATAAAGTTTGAGCTCCGTGTAGATAGTTTTTTATTCAAAAGATGAGACCGTTAAGAATAAGTAAGAAAGTGAGAGATAAGATCCTGGTTTGTAAAACCACAGAGCAAACACTTCTTATATATCATCCATGTTGTTCCTGGATGTAATCAAAGTAGAAAAGGTTCTGAGAAAGACAACTTGTGTTCACACACAGGTGTTTATTCCTTGGACGGACTAAACAATATTTTGGATACTCTTTCCCAATCTGAGAAAAGCTCCAGCTCAAAGAATACCACACAAAGTCTTTACAGCCAAGAAGGGAAAGCTGGAATCTCAGTCTGTCTGACCAAAGTACATGGGTTTTTTCTGATTCGAGGGCCCTGTGAAAAGTTTAAGGTCTGATATCTCAAGAGATCATACTGAATCTAATTCAGTACCTCATATAAAAGGTAGACTTGTCTATCTCTAACCACGTTTTTTAACCTTGTGATTCAAATATTATATGCATCTTAATAATAAAGTCTCCTCTACTTCAGTCCCAAGCTGATTTAAATGGCCATTTTTTCCAGATATCCTTGACTCAATCCTGAACTAATACAATGGGGAAGAGGAAAGTGCTTTTTTGTCTTTTTCTTGAAAGAGTATGAACTAGATCTAAGATTTTCAGTGATGAGGTATCAGGGCTGAGTTGACCCAGGGAAATGCATTTAGCTGAACAACTGACTTCCATGCCAAATATTTCTCTGCTACTTATAAGGAAATATTAAACTAAGTAATACCTTTGAAACAGGCTTTAAAAAACTTCCATTAGTTGTTAAATCCTTTCAACACCTTGTTAATTCTAGTAGCATAGTCTGGTTGTGATTAACCAGGTTATTAAGTGTCCACTGTCAAACACTGATAAAGAGGGAGGATTTGCTGTACAGATAAAAGGCATGTCATTATGGGTCTCATCACAGCTGATAAAGGGTGAGAAATTACCTTCAGCCCCACAGAAATCACCTCTCAGCACAATTAGCACAAAGTAATCTGACTACATGTTCACATCCATAAGGTACACATTAACATGTCTCAGGAGCCTTTGATAATTCACTAACACTTGGTGAATGTTCAGGCTAGATCTCAAGATTTGTGGGAAGGAAACTGGAGAAGTTTAATTGATTGATCTAAAATACTGGAGATATACTGGGAAAAGTTTGAAGAACGCTTGACAGTGACTTAGTTGCATGCATGAACTCCTAGACTGAGCTGAGCTGTAAGCACAAAGTTAAAGAGACATTATTTTTATTTAGAATATTGAAAAGTATTCTTAGTGAGATGAAGACAGCTTTTACTATAGACATAAGAAAAGATGATACTTTTTTACAGCACTTAAATATTTGAAGCTATAATTAGATGCTGAGCATAAGCACACAGGAAGTTCTGAAAATGATGTAGGATATCAACACCTTTAAATGTTCTGAAGTCCAATACAAAGTCTCCAGTTCACGTAAATTGAGTGAAAAAAAGATGGACTTGATTCCCTTAGAGGTTTTCCATTGCAAAATGGAGTTCTATGCAGGAAAATTGCACAGCTTGGATTTCTATCACAGCTGATGTTATGCTTCACTTCAGCTATACTTCATAGCTGGCTGATAAATCTCTGTGGATGTTTTCCCTTTGAAAATTTTACACTGCTGATGCACTTTCATTTAAATATGGAAGCATATTAGAACTTTATTATCAATCTCAGTTAAATCCTTAATTAAAAAGTCAGATGGCTGCCTGCCTGGTTGCAAACCAGAGAAGCCAACACTAATTTATGTATACTGTAAAACAGGCATAATTATGCTGCCAGTAGACTTTCAGATGGTTAGCACTGAGAGCACAAAAACAAGGGTTAAAGCATAGATGCAGCTTGTCTTTCTAACCAAATGTTCACCAGTCTCCTGTTCTATACCAAGATGATACTACAACAGATTAGATGATGCCCAAATTCAACTTTGTTATACCAGGCCCAGAATCCAAGTGCTCTGCATTATGCTGGAAAATTCACTGATTTATAGTAGGTTACAGCAATGTCTCTCACTCCCAAAATACATTGTTTTCTTTTACTGTTGTCCTTCGTGACAAACACTGAAGTAACACAAGATTTTTCTATCTTCAGTTTAGTGAGAATAATCATAAATCCTGTTACATGTGCTTGCTTTCTTCTCCCTTTCAAGCTAGACAGTAAATTCTTTGAAGAAATAATAATGTCTGACTTATGTGGCTCCCATTCTGATTTGAGACTTACTAAATAAACAATCTAGAAAAGAAGAATTTATGCAGGAATATACTACCTGAAAATGCCACAGAAACCAAGTATAACAAAGTGATTGACAAGAAATGTAATACTTCCAGCTTCAGATGTATTATACTTACTTTATACATAGGGTCATGAAAACAACTCAAGCATACATGCCATATAATACAGGGACTATTTAAGAATGTTTCAGATTAAAGGAGGAACATCTTCATTATTTTCAAAATCAGCATAACTCTTCTTAGCCTCTGTAATCTTCTCTGGTTGTAGCCTAATAGGTCCTTGTCCAATTCGTTCCTTTTCTTGGATTATCTTTGTCACATCAGGGAATGAATATTTACTAGCATCCACTTCTAATTTGTCGATTTGTCCACTTCTGAAACAAGATGGAAACAAATGGAAAAAACTTAATTTCAGTGTCAAATATAACAAGACTGTTTTGGGTTCCTGTTAATAAACATGTTGACTTCACTGTGAGAGTTAGTTCAACCAATTCTTGTAACTTGAACATTGATTGTTATAACAAACCTCAGTGTAAACACAAAGTAGTAATACAAAATCTCTAAGATTTACAAATGGTTGGCAACTTTTGATGTAAGATAAGGGAGTTTCAATCTAATTGTTCTTCTGTTCTTTTTCCTTTGTGTTCATTTTTAACACAGTTTCTTCACAGTAGCTGTCTATTAATTTCTGTGTGGCAGACTCATTATTGGAATATAGAAATACCTTTATTTAGATTGAAAAAGTAATTGTATGAATTTATAGGCTTTTACCAGCTAATTGTTATGTTTTGACAATATGAATCCATGCCATGGTTGTATTATGAAAAAAACTTAAATGAAAGTATAAGAAAGGTCAGAGTTATAAAAGAATTTGCAGATTCTTTTAATATTAAGGAGGCTTTTTGAGATCACACTTAGCATGTGTACAGGCTACTCATTAGGGCAACCTAGCCACATCACATGATGATTAAATACTTGAAATACTTTTATACTTTCTGTCTTGCAGCATTTAAAGTCACTGTTCTTTTCTAATAGAGGAGATCAACAATTAAATTTTTTCCAAGAACACAAACAAATACTGCTTAGAGCAGATTTTTACAGGTAATGAAGACAAGAAAACTCTTATTTTTTTACCCTAAAATTTCTTCAATTTATAAGGCTTGAATTTTTCTTATGCTGTACTGTTTAATGAAATAAAAGTGGATTCACTTTGTGGCAACATTCTAGAAAGTGGTGTCCCCCCCCCAAAAAAAAGTAAGAGACATTTTTGTTTCCTGTGTAATTTATGAAATGTGCTGTGATCTGGAATCACTTTATTAGTAGCTGTTGGGGAGATCCCAAAGAGAGCACAGTCTGTCCAGCATCTTAATATAATCACTGGTGACAAATAAGGAGCACCTCAAAAAGGCTAAAAAGGCATCAATATGAAAATGCATTAGTCTTAGCCTGTCCTGTCAAATATTAGAAAAGATCTTCCTTAATTTGAAGTGTTTTAATTAGTAGTGGTACTTCACCTTTGTTCAACAGCTCTAGAATTGTGCAAATTGCTAGTCATGAAAATACAATAAACTCTATGGAGTTTGAATACCTTTTGCTTAGTGGCAGAATAAACTTCAATATACCAGAAATGAATTAACAGTGAGTGTCAAAAGTAACAATCCACATCAACAAGCTCTGTAAGGATTATACACATCAATTTCAGGTTTAAAAAAAGAAATTAAGTTCACACTGTTCTTTACTCAAGGGATAATAATAGTCTAAAGACTATAATGCATCATACAAAAATAAATAATACTGGATCCTTTATTTTCTCCTGGCATTTTTTTCCCTTACAAAGGCTACTGACATCTCCACATAGTCCAACAATGCTTTTTAAAAAGAAAATGATAAGACTCCTCAATAAAGAAGGTCAGTCCTTCCATTTTGCATAACTATAGCAGTCTGCTGAACAATCTGGTGTGTGACAGAGCATATATCTGATAATTTGACATTTTTTGATAATTTACACTTTTGTTCATGCAATTCTTAATCCCCATATTTGATATTTTAATGATTTGACAGTTACATTTCCCCCTTTTCAACTTCTGAATTTCAAGAAAATTTAGATTTCTAAAGATCTCTCATTAGTTTGATCCAGAAAATAAAGATTTGACCTTTGATTTAAAGATTTGTTTCAGGACTTCCAAAGATATTTACTGGTCACAACCAGCAGCTTTGGAAAGACACTTTTTCCAGTCTTCTAACATTGTGAATGGAACAGCACAAAAATCATTATCATCTTAGAAAAAGTACTAATAAATCATTTTCTTGAACAAGAAAATAAAGCGACTCCAGTATTTGGAAATACATCTTATTTGAGAGCTTTGAGAAAGACAAATCTTTATTTATGCATATTAAAAACTGATGATGAAGATAAGACACTTGCCATACTCTGGTCTCACCTTTTGAAAACGCAGACTTAGAAAAACCTGCTAGGCAATCTAAGCAACTAATCATGGGTTTATAAATACTTGGAGTATTAGTATCTCTTTCACTGTGTAAGAGGATTTTCAGCTCTCCCAATATAGGAGTAATCTGAAATGAAGCTGCAGCTGGAGTCTTCAGAAGCAGTGGATCATAGGGAAGATATGAATACACAATGGCTGGTAGAATAAAACTCATTTTTCAAAGACTAAACTACAATCAAGAAGAACTACCAAGTCCCTGGTACAAAGTTCTGATAAATAAAAGGCTCATGATATCTAGGTTATTCTGTTCTAAAGGACAAATACATCTCACAAGTGGTATTCATCAGACTTAGAATGTATGTAATACTAGCATCCAAGTTTCCAAAAGTTAGAGAGAAAATCACTGTGAAAATGTCACTGCGACATTTTCAACTTCACTGTTCCATCCCTTATTTTCTTTTGCACAATCACTTCAAGACACTAAATTTCTACCTGACCTTATCTGTTAGGAAGAAATATGCTCTAACACCTGCAATATGCAAATTGACCCTGAATCTCTAGGTCTTATTTTCACTCCTGGATTAACCCAGAAAAATTAAACACATTGTTAAATTTGTCAGCCAAACTGAGTCCCTATTGTTTAAACATCAGGGGAAGCATATAGTGAAAACACTCTGTATTCTAACCAGGTGTTGAAACTTTGTTTATAAAGTTATGGAATGTTACAAAGACATTTTAAAGTAGGTCTCTGCCCTCAATCTTTTGTCCTTGTCACACATGGACCACTGGAGATTACTTTGTAGTGCTCAAGAGTGAATTGAACAGTATTCCTGAGGATGCTTTTCTCCAGAAGAGCACATTCCTGAAGTCTCCTTGCCTTATTACTGTTATAGATTACCAGATACCTGTGTGTGCAAATGAATTTTCAAACCACTTCTGAAGCACTCCACCTTTTGTTCTCCTCATTACTCAAATAATAGAGATGTATACCCTTTGTTTAGCTCCAAGTCTCCACTTTCTGGTTACAAAGTCAATCGTATTACAATTCCTATGATTCCTCCTTTCCCAATCTGTGTAACTTGCATTGCAAAAATTCATTGTCTTCAT
Source organism: Bucco capensis (assembly GCA_013396975.1). Taxonomy (NCBI): domain Eukaryota; kingdom Metazoa; phylum Chordata; class Aves; order Piciformes; family Bucconidae; genus Bucco; species Bucco capensis. The sequence continues at coordinate 56,434 of VWZO01010925.1, forward strand.
GAGAACTAACAAAATATGTAGCCTGGAAATATTATTTCAGCAAATCTATCCAACTCTTGAGATTTACAACCTACTCCCAGGTACTTACAGAAGGCAAACATTACATCTCAATAGAACTGATAACTGATTTGCTGTTTTTTATCTTTCCACACATTTATTCAACTTTTGTACAGGCCACACTTCAGATGTCCTTCACTTTCTTCAAGTTAAAATATTCATGCTTGGTTTAGACACAGAAGTGAATTTGGGCTTTGAAAGAACAAAAATCCTTTTGCAGTTCTTTCAGGTTACTTTGCCTACAGGAAAGGAATTCAAGTGTGTGTATATTTACACTTAGAGACATTTTGAGTTTTATTTCATTTTTCTTCTCATTTCCAACATGTTAAAGGAAGAATAGTCTAAAACTGAGGGTAAGAGACAAAGCTTATTAACTTTGTGCAACTGTTAGTCTTAACATTTCCAGGACAAGTTCAGAAAAGTCAGTTCCTACCCACATCTGAATTTCATCTGTGTAGCTGTGGTGAACTCAGCTTCTGTATCTCACAGAGGAATTGTGAGGCCAGTTGCAGTAAAATGGCATACTCAGCTACCACATTAATGGAAGCTTTATAAGTATAATAAATCTGTTAAATTCCTCCCAAAGAAACTTGTTTCTTTGAAGGTTTGAAATGCAGTTTTGTATACAGTCACAGAAGAAATCTCTCCTATGTGGCAGAAGACAGTATCATGTAGTCTAGCTAACAAGATTTAAAGCACTGCATTATAGTTTAGTGGATTATAAGTCTAACAGCATTTAGCTAAGACATCTGTAGCTGTCAATGGTAATCACTGTAATTAACATTATTCTGTAATCTAAGACACAATTTTTCAGCAGATTTTTAACATCTGGCTAGTCAGTAACTTTACAATTAAAGAGGTCAAAACTTACTATTTTTATAAGAACTGTAATCCAAAAGACTTTTTTCCTACTTCTACTTTTGCGCTACATATTCCTGTAATATTTTAACAGTAAAATTTGTATTTTCCCATCAAAAGCTGAAGTATATTCATAATTACATAAAACTGCACTGAAAACAAACACAAAGTCTTGAAGTTTTGCTATGCCCTGGAATACCTTTACTCCACCAGCAATCAAGAAAGGGAACCATTTCACATTACTAATTCCACTATTACTTTGATTTAAACATTTATTGTGTAACCAAAACTAAAGGCACAGAGAGGGTTCTAAGGAAATATGTATTCCCAATCCACAAATTGCCAACTTTTCTTCTGTTTGGCACAGTCCATTTAGAAGAGGTCATGTCAAAAACAAAATAGTGCCTCTCTGATACTTGCTTGCTTCTTGCAGTCATTACCTGCAAGATCTCAAGAGCTGGAATTTACATCACATTTAATAGGATGGATCTATGTCATAAAACCTTGCAGAATTGCTTTTTGAACCTATTTATTTGTGCAGTAGCTCAACCTGTATACCAGCAAGCAAATGCATTCATGGGAGAGATTCAAAATCATTGCTTTCTAAATGGTTTTCAGTCTTGGGTTCTATAGCAAGGAGCTCTGCAGAAGCAAGTCATAGTAGATGATTTAGCTTTAGTAACTACCAGTTTAATAATCTGAATGAGCTGATGGAACAAAACTGATGGGCAGAAATAAGTGCTTTCTAGGCTCTGCTCTTGGAGTAGATCATTTTATAAACAGCACCAGACAGGCTATAAACTATTAGACATATTTTACTCTATACAAATCAGTATTTTCATACTTTCAGCATTATTATTATTATTACGTAATAAGCATACGTATTATTATTATTATTATTATTACGTAATAAGCAACACATATTCTGACATGTGAGTAACACATAGACAAAGAAAAAGTAAAACTAACATGAAAAAAAAAGGGATTACCTTCTTGCATTTTTTTGCAGGGTGTTGCAGTCAGAATGTTTAATTGAAGTTGGTACTTTTTGCTTAGCCAGGATTATTTCTTTAGCCTAAAATAAAAATAGACATAAAAGTCATTCTCATAAAAGTTGACATTTATGCTCACAAGGATTTAAATAATCTCTCAAAAACGGAAAAATTAAAGGAGCCTGAATAAATTTTCTCATGTGACATTTACTCTGTTAAACACGCTTCACTCAGTGTGAAACACATGCATAAGGCAATTTTAACCAAATGATCTGAATGGAATGGTCATGAAATATATATATATATGGATATATATATAAAACTTCAATATCTAAACCTATTTGTATTTAAATAGATCCTGTCTTGTTTAGTCTTGCACGTTATTGATTTTCTCCATAGCTAAAAAAACTGGTTCATCATGTGTGTCTCACTTGCCTTTCAGTTCTGGTATCCATGTGCTAGTTTAGATGTTTTAATTAAAGAATCTGCTGCAGTCTAGACTTCTCCTTACTCTTTATAAAAGGGACAAGGAACCACAAACTCCCTCAGCTCCTTTGCTAAAACAGAATGTCAAGTTCAAAGTCCAAATAAATTCCCCTTCTCAGAGGGGGGAACCCCATGCCCATCCCCAGTTTTTGGAAGATGTGTTATTGACAAAAGGATATCTCACAGCAAAAAAGTATCACAGAATCACAGAATCACAGAACAGCTACAGCTGGAAGAGACCTTGAAGATCATCGAGTCCAGCCTTTTTCCTAGCCCTATCACCCCACTAAATGATGCTTCCCAACACAACATCCAGCCATCTCTTAAACACCTCCAGGGACGGTGACTCAACCACCTCCCTGGGCAGCCTGTGCCAATGGCTGACAACCCTTTCAGTAAAGAAATTCCTCCTAATATCTAACCTGAACCTCCCCTGGCACAGTTTCAATCCATTTCCCCTTGTCCTATCACTCTCTACCAGGGAGAACAGACGAATTCCTGCCTCCCTACAAACTCCCCTCAGGTAGTTATAGAGAGCAATGAGGTCTCCCCTCAGTCTCCTCTTTCCCTTCTTAACAATATCATGGGAGAGGGACCCCTTAAGCATTTGAAAGGGGAGAAGAACAGGAACTGTAACAAATAGTTTATTTTTTTAGATGTTTCTTTGTGCAGTTGATTTGAAAGTAGCCTGTTCCAGAAGCCCAGTGAATTTAAAGTCTCTGCTCTAAAATCTACAAGAAATAAGACAGAGACTGTAGCTTTTGTCATTAATTTCTGAAGAGGCTGTTCCCCTCTGATTCTGTATTTACTCTGGTGAAGTAAAGTCTGTTTCTTGGACCCTCTTTCTCTTCTCATGAGGCCCTCTAATGTTCTGGGTTTTTAACATTAATTTATTCCTTTGATCCCCTTGAGACTAATGTTCCTTACTGTGACCTCAGAGAACATCATCAAAGATACTGAGGAAATTTGCTGATTCTGCAATGAACAGAAAAAGTTTCCTTGACAAGAAGTGATCCTGGAACCCTTCCTAAGGGAAGGGTTAGGATTTGCTTACTAGAATATTTACTATCAATTATCAAATATTATTTGACATAAAATCTCTTCTGCTCAAAAGACATCATCATACTTCTGTTCAAGAAAAAAATAAGTGATACTCTAATTTTTCTTCTCTTTGAAACACAATTTCATATGCAACAATGGTGTGTGAGCTTCACCAAGCCAGTAGCTGGCCATCCACCTCTTAGTGATGATGTTCAAGTGAGGATAACTGCTCTGGAAAATGAACTGCCACAGCTTCAACTGTGGCCAAAAAGAAGGCTTTGAGCTCAGTAGAAAGACAACTACATGTAATTTGAACATACAGGGAGATGGACTAAATTAATATACTGAAGCTTTCTGAAAGTTACTGTATGAAAATAATACTTCCATTAATCAGAAAACAGAAAGGAGAGCCCTTTTAAGATGATCAGAGAATTCTAGAATATATTTGAGAAAACAAAAGGAATCTCTGAAAATGATATTTTTAAGCTGAGTCATATTTTGAGTCCATGTTTTTTTCCTACAGTGGCTTTCTTCTTCTACAACAGGAATTCCACTGAGTAACAGGGTTTCCATGAAACACATTTATTCTTAAGGATAGATTTGTAGGGTTCCACAGCAGTATGTCTCCACATGCCTTTGATGATAATGAAATATTACTGCATTTACCATACCTAGGTAAGTGAGAATTATATAATGAAATTCTATCAAATAACCTTTACACTGACATGCATAATATACATCACTTCTATTTTTAAATTAATTAAGGAATCTAACTTCACTGATATTTAAATTTCTAAATGTTTTTGAAGGCCCAGGTAATAAAAAGCTGTCAGAATTTATTTGTGACTGCTTATGTAATAAAGAGTTAATCAGAATATTTCTGGAATGTTCCTTCTTTGCAAAATATGTCCTGATGGGAAAGGCTGGACTGAATAATTTTAGCTAGCCAGATGTTACCTTTAACTCAGAAACATTCCCAAAGTCTCACAGCATTTAAGTATCTTTGTATGATGCCTCCTCAGACTGTTTTACATACCTTTGGCATGCTGACAACTAAATGACCAGTTGTTTGAGATCTTTTAGCAGAGCTGCTGTCTGGCTTCACTTCTTCAGGGAGTACAAACTGAAATGGCTGTGAGAAAATATGGGATTGAAGTATGTTATGATAAAATCTTTTCTTTTTTTTTTCTATTTTTTGACCTGGACAGAACACATGCAGAAACATCCCTATCACATCCTTTGATGGTAAGGACAGTGTAGGATTAAACCCTCTCACTTTGTATGTAGTATTACTAATCCTAATAAATTATTAGCATGCTCAACATCTTTTACTTGCAGGTATAGTCATATGTATGTTCCTGAATTGCTGTCATTCCTGAAGTGACATTTCTATAGAAGGTTATAAAATTATGCTTGACTTATATTAGCAATTAAATGAGAAAGATTATCCAGTCTATTTTAGACATAAAGTAATTCTGAAGTTTTGTTTATGGAGTTGGTATAGTCAAAATAGGGATTTTGGTTTACTGTTGAAGTACTTTGAATTTTTCAAGAAGTTGGTGATAAAATTAAAACTGCTGAGAAGAAAGAAAACTGGAATGACATTTTAAATGCCCTTTCAAAAGAATATGCATCCACTTGTTTCTGTCAGCTATAAATTCCAGATTGTGAAATTGCTAAATTCTAGCCTAGGGCAACTTGCAAGCTCTTCTCTTAAGTGAAGTGTGTGGGGGAATAAGAGAGAAGGAGAGAAAGAGAGAGTGAAATTTCATTTCAAGAGTACAAGTCTTCTGGTTAGGACTTCCACAGCTCATGTGTGGTCCTAAACAATACAAGTATGAAATAACAAGTTTTTCTGCTTAGGTGTGTACAGTTGGTAACTCACAAAAGTCAGATCCAGAGTCCACTGAGTAACAATGGTAAGCATTAACTCTTGATTTGAAATGAATGTAGTAAAAAACCACCAACCTTTCCCTTCACCATTACTCGTATGTAAGTTGGCTGGACATCAACCTCGAGCAGAGAAGTGTCCAAATGTCTTCAGAATGAAATATAAATAAATTAATCAATCTATAATACAGTCCAGTAAATAGGCAGTACAGACCACATAGCTCTTTAATGATGATTTCACTGTTTATAAACTACAAATATAAAATTCAGTCATTAAGTTATATGAAATATTACTAGGATTTAATGTCTTTGGAAGAAAACCATGATCTTCCTGTGTGTTCCTGTCAAGTCCACCACATCAGTCATTGTATAACTGCAAGAGTTCAAAATCTATGCGGAAAATAAAAAGGTCTTTCTTCTATTACTCTAGAGCTGTACGTAAATACGAAAATTAATCTATTTGCTATTTAAAACTGTACATGTATTTTGCTACTTTTCTTCCTAAAAGCTTAACTAGTAAATGTATAATAGAAGTTCCTTTTTTTTTTCCCCCCACAGAATCTTCCAGAAATATGGAACAGAAATATTTTATATTCCCAGAAACCATAGTACTTTTTAATTTCAGTATTGTCCAACAAAACTTATGGCCCATAAAGATACCACTTAACTTCTCCTGTGCATCATGTGACACATGCAGTCATGTGAATGCACAAGTATGCATTCCCTATTTCCCTTCTTTTATAGCAATACTTCTCAGGTGAATTCATCAAAGTTTTTAGTCTGCATTTTGTACAAGTGAGCACAGAATATTACAACATATCCAACATTTTATTGCACCTGAACTGATTTTCTGAGGCTCAAAAAAAACCCCTTGTTCTAGTAAGTTCCTATTCCAGGTAAATAAGCTTGTGAGTTTCCAATCAATTCCTGAATTGTTGGCAAGACCAGTGTACTGCTTAGTAGTATATACTATCAAATAGTTATCAGATTTCCTTCTCATATTTTGGCTTGGTTCAACTAAACTTATTGCAGGCAATGCACTAGCACAGTTCAGGAAATAGCATAGGACATGGACTCTTTCCAGTAAGTGAAGAAAGCAGGACAAGGCTACCCTACTCTGTCTTGGAGAGGAGAATTTATCTAGAAGACACAAACTATACTGGTACAATTGTAAGGTCAGAGAATGGGAAAAAAAACCATTCCCTAGAACCATAATCTGCAAATGAAGGGTGGAAAAAAATTCGCTTAAGTATAAAAGGAGAAGTTTGGAGGAAATCTGCCTGTGGACTGCAGAAAACAATTCCAAAAATGACTAGCAAGACACAGTTCACATTCAGGAGTAACAGAACAGTCTGAACCTTCTGCAGTTTATTCAGCTTCATTTCTTTGGCACAGGCTTCAGGATTTATTGCATTACCCCCTATGTTATTTATTTTTCTCTTGAAAAGTCCCCAGTAAATATTGAGGTATAACTTAAACACTGTGTATTAGAACTTAAGAAAGGCAAAAATGAAGAGAAAAAAATCTGACCTGTAAACAGCAAGATCCAAGATGAGCTGGTTGTTTTCTTCATCATCTTTCAAAGAGAAATGAAGCCTAATAATAATGACAAGAAACACCTCCAGGATACATACAATTAGAGAGAATAAGGAAACATTACAGCAAATTCAACTGCCAGCAATTTAAGATGCATACAAATACCATTTAGACAATATGTCACATGATCATTTTAGAAACAGTTGCCATTTTCCACATAAACAGAAAAAAAATGCTGGCATTTGAATTAAAGTCATTCTTACATTTATTTTCTGTTCTCCCCACCAACCCACAAGAAAAAAAATACTGCTGAAGGTCAGTTAAAATTGTCTGTCAGTGCAGAGAGAGAGACATCTGCTGGTGAAATCTGTCTGCTTTAGAACAGCTTCATAGGAAAAACAGTTCAGAAAAGCCTGCAACTTGGCAATTCTAACCTGCCTTTCCAAAGGAAAACCTGATTTGCACAATATTGTTGATTCTATAAGCTTTATAATATTTGTTGAAAATAAGATGGGCTTTAGTTGTATCAGGTGCCTGTTTGTGGTCTGCTGGCTGAGTTCTTAAAATAGTGAAAGAATCTCATCAGTTGTAAATTAAAAATAACATTTATTACTACAACTGTAAGGAGATCCAGTCTAGACTTACAAGTTCTGCTCATATACTTAGACATTTCCCATGTATTAAAGTAAAGGAAAAAAAAAAGAAAAATACCCACATATAAATGAGAAGATTTCTATAAATTAGTTATTTGTATAAAATTAGAGAGGTTTTGCTTAATGTAGTTTATCTAGAATATTTCAGTGACATTAAAATACTTAGATACTTTGGCTTAAGGTAACAGAATGAAACTCAAATGTTAACAGTTCAGATGATACATTTTTTCAGCAATAAAAATATACTTTTTAGTCTTTGGTCTCCTCTATTCTGATACACTCCATTTGCAAGAAAGTTTATGGAGTTTGTAGTTTATGCATATTTTTAATGGAAAATTGCATAGAATACAAGCTAGCTTTGCTTCCTCTTCATGTTTCTTTTCCTCTTTCTGCATCACAAGTATTGAGAATTCACTAAAACATGAAGGGTAAAGAAAAGAAATGTAAATTTTTCTAGGGCAGAAGCTTAATCAGCATTAAGGAAGAAAAACCTGTCTGTTCTCTGCAGCAATCATTACTCTTGCTAACCTTCCAAAAGAACATCAGAAAAGCTTGGACATCACTATGGACATTACACTTCCACATTGAAGTAAAAACTTTGGAGAACACCATCTGTCTACTTTTATCTCTTTATTTATGTCTCTCCAATACACTGCCAGATTGCACTGAAGAGCTTGTGATATTCTTGTTGAAGCCATGACAAAAACTGCCCACTGATCTGGCTTTATGTGGGCACATTCAGACTAAATTCTAATCTAGAAAACTTGAGTGACACAAAGAGGACTGCTACTAACAGTGAACTCCAGGGGACTGTATTTCTTCTAAAAAGATAGCTAGAGCTTTATTCTAAATGTCTCTGCTTTTTAGAGGCATAATCCAATTCTATTAACACAAGATCTGAACTACTTAGATTTGTCTTTTTTGAATTAGAATATTATTTAAATACTTTTTCAGTCAACATATTTTTATAAGAAAGTACATTAATACAATGGAAAATACCCTGTGTTACAGATGGAATAAACATGATTTCTTCTTCTTCTACCTTTAATTTTCCCTATACCACTGAAACTTATGGACTGATCCTATAACACAGATTTTCAAATTCCTTGACTTTGTATGAATTTAAGAATTTCTGAGAATGTTAGCATTCTTCATGCTAACAACAACCATGTTCTTAGCTTTGATTTTGCAGCTAAATCAGTCTTAAGATGGAAAACCTCGTTCAGAGGACAGCAGACAGGTTGCCCTTTGTATGCCACTTTTTGGTCACTGTCTTCTCTAGGAGGCACTTTGGGGAGCTGTTTATAAAGAAACAATGTCTGCACTCCCTGTCTCCTGTTTTCCCTCACAAAGGGAAGGCTTAGTTCAAGTGAAACAAGTGATAATGTATGGCCAATATCCCTCAAAACCCATTCAAAAAAACTTGAATACCTAGGTGCCTTTTCAATATAGTACAAGACACTTCCCTGTCTCATTAGTCTCTGTTGCTAAAGACCTCATGCACTGTGAAAGGACCTCATGCCATAAAAGTTCATTGCATATCCTTCCCAGTTCTACCAGTTTTATATCTATCATCAGAGGACAGAATGATTTTATCCAGATACACTTCTTGGACATGTTCTTCCACATTTAAAGTGACTACTCACAGACATTTATCTTCAATAGTCAAACCAGTTAAATTTGTTCCACTATTAGCAAGATGCTACAAAAAGGGAAGTTTACCATAAAAGGGAAAAGAGTAAAACACCTTACATATGTTAGAGAAAAACCAAGTTCTTTACTCATCAGAGACTGAAATTAAACAAATTAAACAAACTTCAACGCTTTACTCACTAAAACCTAATTCTTTTCCCAGCATCGGAATATAAATTTGGAAGTCAGTTTCCTACCAGGAATGCAATACTGCAATGAGAATTTGCCAGCCCTCTTACTTTTGCATTGTGACATATCTTGAAATAGTTGCCCAAATAAACCTAGCCCGTTTAACCTCTTAATCTTACATACTTTGGCACATTCACATTCAGAACTTTTCCTTCTGGAGTGATCAATGTCCGAACAGGCTTCTCCCTCTTTTTGGATTCCCTTAACAAAATAGAAAGAAAAATGGTTTATAAAATCACATTCTGACATTTTATGTTTAATAACAAAAAAGAAAGAAGAGGCTAGCAAGAGGCAAGAATTATCTGCTATTTGGTGTTATGGCTATACTCCATTTCAGGAACAAACCAGGTTATATCAAATGTCCAATCCAACATTAAAAGCATCATCTAAAGATGAGCAAATGCTTTGTAATATCATGTTCTGCATGTCACAACTGTTTTTCAAAAGAAAAACAAAAGGCACTGTTTACAATGTTTGTGAAACTCATAAGACAGCAGCAATAAAGTAACTTTTTTTTTTGCTAGTACCTGCATTAATTTTCCATGCTCAGCAAAAAAACAGTGACAACTTTACAAAGTTCTATAGGCTTTTCAGGGGCCAGACATCACATTCACCATGCTAAATAGCATAGATAACATGAAAAATCACACTAGTTGAGATGACTGTCTTTGATAATGTACATGAAAAAATTTCTAAGCCACATAGCAAAGCAATCTGAAATGTCATTTGTGCAAAATTGCTGTATCATGGCCTGTATGATATTTATATAATGCAATCTGCACTCCAGATAAATAATTTTAGCAAGGATATTAAACATTGACTTACATGAAACATATTAGATAGCTGATAAAAAAGTGAAACTTCTCAAGTCCATAAAACAAAGGTAAAAAGAGAAATGATATTTAAAATGTCTACTTGACATAAAACAAAACAAAAAAACCCAAAACCAAAGTAAAAGGTATTATAAATAAATTTTAGAAAATAAAACAAACCAAAATTGACAACTTGGATACTTCATTTAGATTTTATAAGTTTATTTGCACAGGCCACGGGGATTTAAGCTTCTAGTTCTCAGTAATATTTATTGTGAGGCAGTCACCTACCTTTGAAAATTCCCTGATCTTCAATTCATATTAAAAGAAAAACATACCTTGTGTTTTCTTTAGCTCGCCTTTTTTCTTCAATATATCTGTGAGTTTCTAATCTAGATTCTGGAGTATATGGTGTAGGCTCCTCCCAAAATCTTCTGTCTTCTTCATCATCTTCAGATGTTCTCCATGTTTCTTGTTCTCCATGTTCTTGTGCCTGATGATTTTCTTTGTCCTGTAAGGAGTCTGGGCTACACAAGACCACGTGGAATATTATCCCAGTGAAATGACACAATAGTGCTTGCTAAGGAATTCTTGCAATAAGACTTTTTTAACCCAGTACCAATACTTCTATAGTTCCTACCAAGAACAGTATTGTAAATATTTTGATAATATTCTCTTCTCTTTTACTTTCATCAATCAACAAAATATATTTCTACATAATGTTTTTCACTGTTTTAACTAAGACTATGCTTATGCTTAACCCTCTGAAAAACCTGATCAAGAGATTTAATATCAGGAGCAGAATTTTCAGATACCCTCACCACTTTCAGGTAAAAGAAGACCTTTCATCTGTGTCATGTTTAAGTATTCCAAATATTAGGCAGCAGCAGATTAGAAATTTATAGGGTAGCAATACTTTAGTTAAGTCATTTCCTCAAGTGCTATCATAGAGCTTGAATCCTATTTCCCTGGAGCATGGTGGCTCTGTAGTCTTCAGAAATTCTCTATCACTAGAGAGAGAAAACTAAATTTGTGATACAGCTGTGATCTATGAGGATGAAGTTCCATAGCCAGCTCCATGGAACTTAGTCTTTATTGGATTAAGAATAAGATGAATGGCAACTGCAGTGGAAAATGACCACAGACAAAATTTCTTTGGCAGCCTAGGTAGTCTCAGCGATATTAGGTGGAAAAAGTATAGAGAACAACTATACATTGCCTTTTACATCTCAAAACATTTGCAATATTCCATTTCAGTCTTCCTACCTAATAACTGTAAAGCAAAATAAATTATAGCTGAACAGCTGCTTACTCTGGAACCCCTGCACTGCCTTAAATAACAATTTCCAGCTGTTCTCCTGAAAGAAGCTATCAATTACACTGTTTTGGGACTCAGACAACTTAGCCAAGAGTTTGGGGACAAAAATTCTATTGTACCATATGTAGGTCAGTAATTAATTATGTTTGTAATTGATTATGTATTTCATTAGAGATAACATGCATGAGAAGAAATAATTCTGACAGAATCAACAACAAAGGCAAACAAAAATATTTAAATGGAGTTCTACAAACTATTTTATAAGGAAAAACAAAACTCTTAATGAAGAAAAAGAAGAATGACATTTAATCACAAACTGTTGTTGCTTACTGTTACCTGTCAAGTCCAAGCTTAGATTCCATTTGTTTTTGCTTCTTGTCCTTTCTTTCTTGCACCCTTCTTTGAGCTTCTTCTTTTTCTCTGGCCCTTTTGAGAAGGTAATCTTGTTCCTGTTTTCTGATTTTCTGTTTCACTTCTGGATAGTTCTGAAGTGCTTGAATCCTCTCTGAACGTTCAATTTCTATACTATCCAAACACTTCCCAAGGGGAAAGAAAGAATTAGTATGTAGATAGATAGATATGAGAAATTTTAAACATATCAAAATCAATAAATCCAATCAACTGTAGGTTAATTTTGATAATTACCTTCTGTATAAAATTAGAAGTATGCCTTTCAAGCCACAGCACTCCATAGCACTAAGTTACACTACATTAAAATGGTTTTCTATGTCTGAGAGTTGCTTTTTGCATTTTCCAGGAATTTCAATTGATTTTCTTAGACCATGGAGTAGAGTCCCTTCAGCCATTTCTGTTATGTGCCTTGCCTTGATTCTGCTTATGGAGTATTACAAAATCATTTCTTTTGCTGTATTAGCTTATTGCCAACTAAGTGAATTGAGTCTATTCTTAATAAGTTAAGTGAGTGTCTGTGTTTCTCCAAGGAAATTGTGGGACCATATTTCAGGACAGTGACAGCCTGTTTCAAAGATAGGAAATCATTAGATCAGTTGAGCCATTACACAAAACCTCAATCTCAAAGTATCTCTTTAAAGCCAACACAAAACAGGGCATTTCTACATCAACTTCTGTATTTCTATTGCCTTAAACTATTGGTTTGCTACATATTGTTGGTATGGTAGCAATAACCTGGTAACTTTCTGCAGTCATGAAAATAACTCCAAAATAATTTGTGGATATAAAAACAAATGAGAAAAAAAATAGAACTGTACAAAGAATTCATTTTTCCAAAACTTTGTTCAAGTATCTCCAATAAAAATGACAGAAAAGTTAACAAATGCATGTGGGTTAGTCAAAAGAGAAAAAATTTATTATCACATTATTTACTGTAGTCATTCTTCAGAGTAGAATTTAATTTCCTCTGGACAGTAACAAAAATGCTGCTAGCTTTCCTATCAGAGGCATTTATTTTGTTTTGGATTAGTATGTTCAGTTGACAATGCTCATTATTGATTTGGATATAAATATTTTTAATCTTACTTTTAACTGTTGAAGAGTTGCCACTACAAATTGTCTATAACCTTCAAATTCAGTACATGGGTTACCCACTAGAAACAGTTCCTTCAGATGTATATTATATTTTAGGGCTTCAATGCTGGAGAGTTCACCAATGAAATTTGCTGTCAGGTCAAGTTTCTTCAGTTCTTCACAGCCTGTTTGAAAACAACTTAATTCAACTTATCCATAACATAAATGCACACATCACATACACACACACAGAGACGTGCACATATGTCTGCATTTGTTGTCTGTATAATAATTTCATCCTATCAAATTTCATCTTTTCCAAGCAACAAGTCAAAGAGTGACCCACAGCTTAAGTTTTATGAGGCCACAATATTTATAGAAAGCAAAAAAAGCCTCACTAAAATACAAAATATTGAAATGTATTATTGGTTTCATCACTATCAAAACTTTGTTGTCAGTGCTGGTATACTAGACGAGCTATCAAATGTTTCATTTTCAGATAAAATGAACTTCAGATTTAACAGTCTGATTGCCTGGGTACCACTCCTCAGCTGAATCTTCAACATATGGCTACAAGAGTGTCTAATTTCTTCAGGAGAGCAGGATCAATCACACATTTCCTTTCTATGTACTGTTAATCTCAGCTAACATTATTCAAGTGTAAGAATTCACTCATGTCAAGATGAGGTCTTCCACTCTATGGCCACATTTATCATTGTGAATTCTTTACCACTGGTTAAAATGCAAATACTGTTGAGGAAATGTTGTTTGTTAACAAAACCAATTCATTATAAAGAGAAACTCTAAATTAACTCACAAAATGCTCTGTGAACTCCAGATCCAGAATTTACCAGCCTCTCCTTTTAAAGTAAACTGTCCATGAATCATAACCTTCACTCTAAGTGTAAAAAAGTTTACCTAAGAACAAGCTTAACTTTGATGCTCATCATTATAATCACTTATTTCCCTTTGCAGGTCTATTTGGCAAGTATTTTATTCATAGTGGAGCTGAAAGAAAATAAACACTCAGAATGATTTATTAGGGGATTTAAATAAACCAAAATTTTGTAAGGCTCATTCCCAAAGGTTCTGGCTTCTCAGTAAATGACAAATCACAGTAATAAATAATGCAGGCTGAATAGAGGAACTTGGAATTTACTGGCATGAAAACAGATTCAAGTTTCTCAACAAATTGCCAAATATGTAATACATTACCTATTTCTTCAACTTTTACAAATTTGTGTTTAGCCTATTTGCTTATTTTTTAACTTGATTTAAGTCATCCTCTTGCATCAGCTCGTAGACAAAAAAAAAAGACAAAACCAAACAAACAACCCAAACCAAAACAAACAGCAAACCCCAGAGTTTGTTTTATTGTTTCCTTGTCAAGGTGGACATTTTAAAGCTTCAGCAACTGGCCTCTCAGAATCAAGAAAGAGAAAGCAATCAATCAAATTATTCAAGTAATATGGAGTGTGTTTATGGATGGCTCTGTCTTAGGTTTGCATCTTGGAAAATGCCAGACCTTTGCATATGCAATTATAGTGACAGGAGAAAGGATTAAACACAGCAAAAACAAACAGGACTTCATGCACTAACAGAGAAAAGATTAATCAGAAAAATTCTTTAAAATTACCCAGAGTGCCCATGCCACCTGTGCAGAAAGCAGAACCTTCTCGTGTGTGACACTTGGTTGCTGAATTGAAGATGACTGCTGAAACACTACACAAAGGAACTTTCTACAGCCTTCAGAGCATTTTTTTTAATAGCATTGCTCCAGCTAACCTGTGTAAGAAACTTTCTTATCTTTCATCGTGGCTAGGCTTCGCAAACAAAGATCNGAGAAATATCCACTTCATGCAAAATTTGGATTCCCCCTTTGTAAAGTATTGAAGAATCAAGCTATCAGAGCTGGCAATGTTGGGGAGAGAGTATGCAAAAAGAGAGATCATACATTCAAGAAAGATGAATGACAAAACTTCAGCAGTCGGAAGCACTTGCTATAAAGAAATATTTGTTGAAATGCTGCACACAAAAGGGCTCTTTCTGAATATCAACAAGTACATTTACTGGTGGACATATTTAATGGCCTCCACCTTCTTTTACACTAAGTCATAACTTAAATGTTTCAATATGAAATGGTAAAATGTTTTGTTTAAAAACTGACCTTCCAGATTTTCAATTTTTTCAATGTTGTTCAAAGCTACATTTAAATATTCCAGCTTCTTCAGTTTGCCCACATTTTCTGTAACAAAAAATGGAACTGTTATTGAAGTTTTCTTCATTGGAAAGGGCATTATCATTTTACTTGCTCACTTTACTTTAAAGAAACAATAAAGCAGAAAGAACAAATCAGAATATTTTTCAGATTACTGGGCAAAAATTTACCTGAGAACACAAATCGAGGTTAAAACATAAAAAGAAAGAACACATTTTTTGATCACAAACTGAATGTCTCAAAAATGAGATAGCTGAAAAAAATCTTGTGTCCAAAAAAGCAATAATCTGAATGGTGATACGATGTACTGTCCTAATGACAAGGACGTATGAGTGTTGACAAAAGAACGAGATGAAGTCTTCTGCTTTATTAAGGACAGAGTAACAGATAGAAAATCAACTTATTTTAGTCCCATTTTTGATGAGGCAAAGCAGTATCAAGCAGTTGCAAAATCTTGTGCTCTCTGGGAGAAAATTACTCTGCTCTACGAAATTCAGATGTTATCAGTACAGATACAGTTTCCTGATGAGCCAATCCAGAGAATTTAAAGCCTTTACCTACAAGTCCTGAGCACAGAATTTCACCCTAAAACTTCAGTGGTTTTTTTTCTTCCTCTAAAGGAATCTCAAAGAAATATGCTAATATAATTCCTGAGCAATTCTGAATTTTCATTCTTTATCTATACACCATGTGTAGAGCCTGAGCTTTTCCAGTCCAAGGTCTGATGTCATATCTTTCTGTAGACAGCATAGCAAACATGAACCTATACCACAAAACATGGACCATATGAAATTATACCTTCTCCTGTGGTGTAGAAAGACCAATGAGACTTCACTGTAAAATATCTCTATGCAGAAAAGCAAGTACTTTATCTGAATGAAAATTCTTTCAAAGTTAACAAAAATTACCATTTCTATAAAACCTGAATTTAAAAATGAGCCTGAAGAGAGTTAGTGCTGTGATATCACAGTCCAAGTTATGTGCTAAATAGTTTGTATAATACAACAGATCTTTTTTTCTTATTTCAAAATATGTCTGTAAATCCATATAAAAAGAAATATAGCTGGAAAACACTTACCAATTTTTGGAATTAGATTATTTTGAAGATAGAGAATTTTTAAATCTCGACACCATTTGTCAATATACTCTAGTTTTTCTATTTCCTGCTGATGTAAAGAGATTTCTTCCAGGGAAAAAATTTCACAGTTGTTATGTTCTGCACATCTTCTAATAAGATCTTCAGTGACTGAAAGAAATATTAGGTCTTATTTTTCTTTGGTAATTTTTTGCCATCTGACTTATGAACAACTTGCATCATCATTAAAATCTTTTGTTCCACCATGCCAAGTAGATATCTGGTATGAACACCAATAAAAATAAAATCTGCTAGAAAAGATATCAAGTACTAAGCAACTTCAGCCCTCTCTGCCACAGTACACATCATTTGTGAAACACACAATACCTGTAACTTTTAAAAAAATCCATATGAAAACTGCTGAGTCTTCCATAAGAGTGTGATACAACCCTTGCAGAAATTAATCCAGCATTCATTATTTTCAGCATAGCTTGGGATGCATGTAGACAAGCAATGGAGTGTTTTATCCTTTTATTTCCTGATGCCAGATGTTCACATCAACTATGGAGGGGGGGAATGGACATAAACTAGCTACAGTGTGTCATCAACTTCTTCCGTCAGCACTGTGTGCACAGAAATAAGCAGGATAAATGCTAAAAGTGGGCAGATATTTTTTTGCTTTTTTTCATGTTTGAGGCAAAGTCATAACTAACTCACGCTTATAAATGTTTATGTTAGAATGAAATTTAATCCTGGGTATTCCTTAGGCATTACCAGATCAGCAGTCAGCAAAGGAGTTTCCATGGCAAAAAATGCCAAGATATTTGGGTTCAGAGTTATCACATCATAATTTTTAATGCCAGGCAATCTTTCAAGCAGTTAAAAGGCTCTGTATAATAAACGTAAAGAAATTCTATGAGAACCAGTCCTCACTTTTGAGCTAGATGTTATTACTGTTTCCAGCCCACTGCACCAAAAAAGCACTAGCATTTTCCTCTCCCTGACAAGCCGTGAACTACAGTGAAGCACTGATTTAAAAACTAGAGGTTTATCAAATTAGCATAGGTATTTTCATGATAGTTAATGCCAAAAAAAGACTAACAAGCTTTTCAAAATGACTCTGGAGGAAAATAAGCAAAAAGGAATAATATACAGAGGTGTGTGAAAACAAATTGTTCCTACCATGTATAAATTAAAATTAATCTTTTATCTCTTCTTTGTCTCAAGGTTTTGTGAAATCTTCTAGTTTTATTAGTGGTCCTGGAATGGCTACACACATTCACACAGACTGGTGTGCTACAAGCTGGGTAAACTATATGCCAAAACAGTCCAAACTTGCATGTGTCAGTGCAGCTCCTCTATCTACAGCCTTTGGAACAGGGGTGAAACTGGTTTTATGTATATTGTATTATTTACAGATGACCAGTTAAATCACGCTTCTGTTCAACACAACTTGGTGAAGTAAAATCACGGAATCATAGAATCGTTATAGTTGGAAAACACCTCTGAAATCATAGAATCAAACTGTTAACCTAACACTACCATGCTAACTACTAAACTATGTCCCCAAGTACCACATCTACACGTTTTTTGAACACTTTCAGGGACAGCGATTCCACCACTTCCCTGGGCAGCCTGTTCCAATGCTTGACAACCCTCTTGGTGAAGAAATTATTCCTGATATCTAATATGAACCTCTCCTGGCACAACTTGAAGCTATTTCCTCTTGTCCTATCACCAGAGAAGAGGCTGACCCCCACCTTGCTGCAGCCTCCTTTCAGATAGTTGCAAGAGTGTGATAAGGTTCGCCCGGAGTCTGCTCTTCTCCAGACTAAACAACCCCAGTTCCCTCAGCCACTCCTCCTTTCTTTGGACACAGTCCAGCAATTCAATATCCTTCTTGTAGTGAGTGGCCCAAAACTGAACACAGTATTTGAGGTGTGGCCTCACCAGTGCCAAGCAGAGAGGGGGAAAGGGGGCTGTTATTACCGGGGAGGCGCGAAAAGATATCATCCAGCCAGGGGAGAAGAGTAAGGGAGGCAGAAGGGCAGAGGGGCTGCCAGCATGTGCGAGGATGGTGGGGAAGGGAGGCAAGTGGGGGGAAAGGGAACACGGTGACCAGGGAATGGGGCATGTCCTGGAGAGGTGAAAAGGGGTTCGGGGGAGAGGAGGAAAGGGGCTCCCGGCAACACTCACTTCGCACCATGGCTGCCCTCAGCTTCCTGCTGCCACCGCCGCGCCGCAGGACGCCGCCGCGCTGCCATGGCAACGGGGCGGGAGGCAGCGGAGGAGCCTGCTCTCCTCCCCCGGCCTGCCCCACCAGTCTTTACTTCTGCCTTTGTGCGTTCTCAGTACCCACCTTGTAGTGTCCTTGTGCCACAGCAGCCATTAGCACTTGTGTGCCTGCCTGAGAAGCAAAGTGACTTTTTTATAATCCAGAAATAAGATTTCTACGGCTCGGGCTGCTCCCGAGCCCTTTCTGTTACTAGACAATCGTGTATATAATGCTTCTTCCTCAGGTGTGGAACTTTTGTCTGTCCTTCTGTTCTCCTCCTGCATATTCATCACCTAGTTTGCCTAATGCATTCTGGGCTGAAAGCATGTTTTCCACTGTCTATGGCTTGTTCCCGTGATTCATGGGTTGGAAAGGACCTTCAAGATCAGCAAGTCCAACTGTTACTCTAACATTGCCAAATCCACTACTAAATCATCACTAATATCACATCTACACGTTTTTTTAATACCTCCAGGGATGGTGACTCCACCACTTCCCTGGGCAGCCTGTTCGAGCACTTAAGAATCCTTCTGGTGAGGAAATTTTTCCTAATATCCAATCTAAACCTCCTCTGGTGCAACTTGAGGCCATTTTCTTTTGTCCTATCACTTGCTACTTAGGAGAAGAGACTGACACCCACCTCACTACAACCTCCTTTCAGGTAGCTGTAGAGAGCAATGAGGTCTCCCTTGAGCCTCCTCAGGACCTTTCTCTCAGCATAGGAAATAATTTTCTAGATTATTCTTCCAGGACATTATTTAAACATTAAAGGTCTTTATAATTCTTTATTTTAAAAAGTGCATTTAGTAATAGACCTGTTACAAGTAGCAATAAAAACAGGTAACAAAATATTTATACATATTACACAATGATATTTTCTTTGTTTTCTCCGTAGTTAATAATTATTTAATACTGACAAAATTATCAAAGTGTATTAACTACAAGCAAATATAAGTATTGTAACTACTATTATATAATACAACAGTTTTATGAAGAACAGTATTGTCACCATTTATTGAAACTATAAAACCTAGTTTTGTTACATCAGATGATCTGTCTTCCTAAAAAGTCAATTTAATCCACTGGGGAAAATTAAATTACTAAGCAAAACTGATAATTTGGGTGATACTTCCATCTTTGAGCTCTTAATGCTGAGCTATTGATGTTTTCCTTCCAAATATTACCCACATATATTTACCCTTCCAAAGAGAAATGTACATTTTAACTTAATTTCAAGTGCTCTTTTTTCTCATTGCATCATTTGTTTGGATTTTCAGTGGTAGAAATACAGCTATAACCTGCTTGAGTTTGGCTTAGACACAGAGAGGACAGACAGTGATGTTTCAGTTCTGTCAACTATTTCTTCCACCAGAACCTTTCATTTGTGCCCTTTTGCAGCAGAGATTTCAAATCCCTGCTATTATGCCTGCCAGCCTGATTATGCCCATGGGGAAACCTAGCCCTTCCACAGGCAGCTTTTCATGTCTGATTTACCAGCTGGGGCTGTGCTAGTGTTGTGTTTAGAACAACACAGGACAAGGAGACTAGAAGCAGTACTAGTTATAGGATGATTTAGTGGGCAACAGCATACTTGCACATGACCATCATTTTGTTGCACGGGAAGATGAAATCTGTGCTGTCCTAGATAAAGTGGCATACAAGGAGATATTTTAAGTAGCAGATTATTAAATGCTTGGAGCCAGAGAGAACAGTTTTTTGGTTACCCACAGGTTCTGCGTGTAATATATGCTCTGTTGTAGCAAAGATCCAATCTGAAAGCAGGGCTCAGTGTTTCTCAAGTTAGTATCTGCAGGTCCCATATTTTTGTACCTGAATCCAGGTAATTCAGATCCATTATTGCTTCTCCACATTCTGATGCCTGGTTTTCTGAAGAGTGCTTTCTTTCCAGTAATATTTCTTTCTCCCTTTTTTTCTCTTATTACTCAGCAGAAAGGCCAAAAGGCATACTACACGCATGATACAATAAAGCTTCTGAAAAATGTTACCACATGTACTCAGCCACTGGCCAAAACCACTTTCTTTAACAACATGTTGTTACAAGAAATTAATATATACTATATGGGCAGAAACCAGTTTTTCATAAGAAACTTATTTAAGGGGGATTGCAAAACAGTTTTTACCACGCATGTATTATCAAAACACTTGTAGGACCCCATGACTACATGGGACTTCATTGATATAAGAGAACAGAGGAATAGCAGTTGTTTTGCACGACTGCTTTCACTCAGATAGTCATGAAGAAGTACAGCATCACTCATAGTGTGACCAGGGTAAAAATAAAGCTAAAATGAATTGTATTTTGACAGAAGAATACTAGCAATTGTTTTTTTTTCTACAGGAGCATGTCTTAACACTGACCATAAGGAGGCATCCAGTAGTTTGATGCTGAAGAGCTGAGGAAAATAAATTTGAGGAGAAGGAAAAATGAAAACTGTTAGTGAACTGATTTTGAAACATAGAGCAGTAACTACTCGGCTTTTAAGTTCTTAGGAAAGGCAAGAGACAAACTTGTTTTGAAATACTGGCTGTCCTGTCTTGCAGCAACTTGTGCCAGTTTGTATTTAGTTTACTTTTGCTAGGCAAAAAGTTCTCTGCTCCATGCTGTAGTATCTGCTTTGGTTGCTATTGATACTGGAGAGTCAGCTGTAAAGCTCTGGTGTTGCAGCCCTTACAAAAACAACCCCATTGGCTCTAAGAAGTGCTTCTTATCTAGTGCCCACTGCTTAGCACACTGGATCAGCAGGAAGCATTTTTTTCATCATAGGCTTCAGTAAGTCTGCAAGGTGATCAAATGCCTGCATATTGTTTTGAAATGCTTAGGGTGAACATCCACTTTCTGAGGACTGAGTGAAAGGTTTTCCAGGTTGTCTCTGCAGCTGTGCAGTTGCTTTTAGATCTAAGAAGCTGAACTGCACTCATCCAGTTAACTGTTGAACAAGGCTGTTTTGTCTACACTGTAAGGACCACAAACCCAAACACAGCTCCACTTAGTTCCTTCTTTTCATTTTATCTTTTCAATGTAAAGAGATAAAGGAAATAATGGTGCCAAGACTGGGATAGCCAGCTCAAAGTACCAATAAATCTGTGCTCTTGTTTTAAGGGTCCTGAGCTGCACCAAAACTAAGAAATGTTTGATAAACAGAAACTGATGGCTGAGGATGCAACTTGACTGAAAAGGAGAAAGGAGAGAACAATCTATAACTTTTTTCCCAGATATTCTGGACTGATACATGTTGATGCTGCTCTACTCCTGCCATACAGCACCTGGCCCTACTTTTCAGTTTAACCTGGGAAAAGGAGGACTTGACTTGCCTTGCCCATTACTGGAAAACATTTCTTTTCTGTGCTGAGGTGCAGCAGTTGTTTAACAGCTTGCACTCTTTAGCCACTGTTGTCAAACAATAAAAAAATATTTCGTCCAAATAAAATCAAAGACTTTTAGATAGCAAAGCCTAACATACCATCCTTGAGTATCTGAGGTGTTGTGCTAAGTCCTTTGGATGTTCAAAATCTCACACTGTCTTTGCAATATGGCTCTCCAGGTTGTGCCTTTCTGTTTCTATCTTCCAGTATACTCAATTCAAGGGCTAAGAGGTCTGTCAGATTGTCTTGTTGCCCTTGGGATACATTGAACTCCTGAAACCTGACCCAGTTTCAGAAACAAACAATATCCTTTTGAGCTTCACTTTCAGCACATAAAAATTCAGATGAGCCCAAACGGTTTTATTCTCAGCAGATTTTTATATTTTATACACTGACACAAATTTCCTGCTGTGTAAAAAGTGAAAGAATGATAATTCATAAATCTAGTACTTTATTACATGCTTTCAGCCTGGAGCTCTATGAATAAGCTTGCTCAAAATATGTAATTCAGACCTTCTACACATGTAGGTCTTTTTCTCCAGAAGGGTTTAGAAGCTACAGCTTTGTGCAAAATAAAGCAATCTGGAAAAGCAACATAAGCACCTTAAATCAACTGATTTATTACTTATTTCTAAGACACATATCAAACTACATTGCAAGCCAAAGGCAAAGCTCTGTCCTGAACCTAAAGAGTGCATTGGGTTAGTGGGGCCAAGTCATATAAATTCTGTAGTCCCTGGAAGGTGGTGATGTGGCTAACAGCACAGTTAGCTGGTTTTGTTTTTTCCAGCCAGAAGTAAAGGCTTAGGTTGGTGACCTGGTAGTAGACTTCAGTGCAAGGGTTGAAAGCACACCTCTGGATTTTTAACAAGTTACTAGTCTTGCTTTGTCTCTGCATATTAAGTTTATCTTCCTTTTCTGCTAACAACACTTTATTGCACTTTATGAAAAGGCAGGTTTTCTAAATAAACAGAAAGTTCCTATGAATACAAATCAGTAACAGGAAAATTCAAATCCTCCATCAATAACTTCAGATCATGCCTTCTATCTTTTGACATGAAAACAACAGAAGGTACATTTCCTTCCTCTTAATATAAATTTTCTAATTTTTTATATTCATCACATACGAATTTATCACGACACTGGAGCCACTTACCAAAACTGAGTTATTTGGGAAGATGTATTAAGACTGAAGAAAGATGACACAGCAGCACCTTGGGACAAAAGAACTGTGAAATTTAAATGCATTTTGGTCCTCAGATATGACTTATTAAAATATTGCATGTTCAATATAAAGAAAGCCATACTTACAAACTAAAATTATCAGCAACAAAGTGGCAGACAATCCTCCCAGAAAATATCTGAGAATATAAAAATACCCATAAAGGTTACAGCAAAACAAGGGATGCATTTTGGGTTAATAGAGGTGAAGCCTATGGGGGGGAGGAGGAGAGAAGGTTCTTTCAGAGGAACCCTCTGAACTCTGGTAGGTGAACTGCAATTTGAAACTTTAAATTACTTAAGCTATTGAGGTTAATCCTCTAGAAATAAAGACCTCAGCATCCCAGGCTGAGGGAAACACCCATATTAGTCATTTAGAAAGATAAGTGTCCATTCTGATTCTTCTCAGCCTTTCAAACCCCTGTCCAAATACACTTGACAAAGTACTATGTGTGTGCACATATTTAATTTTTTGTTCATAACTGTATAGGTCAGATATTTGCATAGACTACCATGTGAAAACATATTTTCACAGTAAGTATATCTAACTTTGAAAATATGACCCTTAATTTATGTTTTATTCACGAGTTGAAATGGAGTAAGCATTACTATCAGAAACAGCAAATAAAAGAAATTAGAATTACCTTGTACCTATTGAAATGATTAAACACATGATCAGTGCAGTCATCTGAGAAAGGACATTTTGCACAGTCCTGGATTCTAAAACAAAATCAGGAAAATAATGTTTGTGAGTTGTCAAGAAAGTAAATACATGTCAGGAGGTGTTTGCAAACACTACCTTCAGCCTGTGATGCCTGTCTCCTTCAGTTTCTTTTGAGAGAATTTGCCTAGAGTGATTCAAACTGGAAACCTAATTTTCATGCTCTTGGTGTCTCTCAGGAGCCTTTTTCCCCCACGACCATAGAGACACTGTGCCCTCTATGCTCACAGAATACAAGCCTTTCTGAATAATTGCCTGTTTCAGTTTTTGTTCCCGTGCCCTTTCCTCCATTTTCCTCTTCACTGTTTTTCTTTTCCATTTATCACTGAAAATAGGAGAGGAAATTATGTGAGCAGGAACAAGTGAATACCAATTTTAAGATTTTATTATTTTTAACAAGTCATTTAAAATGTATGTTTCAGGAAATACATTCTATTCTGCAAGGGGCCATATCAACATTTTGAATCTATTTTCAGTTGACTCTAAAATTAATCGATCGATAAGAATGTAACATACTTGCACTGCTCAAAGTCTCTTCATTTTCATTTATCTTAAATGGAGAGCAGGATTGTGAAGCACAAAATGGTTTCCCAGCCTGAAGAAATTCCTCATCTTTGGTGAAAGAGGCTCCATTAGATGCTGGAGTTTGACTTTGTGACACATAGCTATTATACTCAGAAGAAAAGTCTGAATCACCTAAAAAAAAGTACATATGTGCAATGAATGCACAAAAGAAGAGCTTTGAGACTTTGTGTTAATGAATTTTGCGGAAAAAAGTAATTTCTTAAGCAGAAGGATGTTTCCAAATCATTAGGAGTAAGAAATTGGCAGGTCCAATATATGCATAGACAGTAATGTTGTAGCTTGATTACTTGGTACCTGGTCAGAGCTTACCAGTATCACTCTGGCTGGCTTCTAGTTTATTGCATCCATCAGGCCAAGGATCATCTACATGAGAGGAATCTATATTGTTGAGGACAGTGCTGCTGAGCCATGAACTGGAGGCACCAAGGTTGAACAAGTTGGCAAGAGAGCGACGGATTTTTTTCCTTCGCCTGAATATGCTAGAAAGAAAAGGAATAGAGTTAATTATTTTTGTCAAACAGGGATGAGCTCTAAAGCCTGCAGGACTGACATGAAAGAACAAGGTTTTGGGTACTGTTCCTAGATCTGTTCTTGACCCTGAGTATATATGCCAAAAGTGATTGCTGCACGCTGCAATAATGTCAGGGGATGTATTAGCAGCACAGCAATAGATCATGCTGGAGTGATACTGGATATTGTGATACCAAATGATACCAGAGTTATTGGCTCTGAACAGCTGTGGTCTTATGCTACCCATGAGTTTCACCTTACCATATCCATTTGGTGCAGCCTGAATCCCACCATAGTTGTACTTTTTTGAATTACATTTTATATATCTTCCTAAACTGGTGTTCTTCTGAAATTATGAGATATTTTTCCCTAAGCAAGAATTCCAGGATGAAAACTTTCTCTTATTCTGTATATACCAGCATACATATGCACTTTTTTCTTATTCCTTTTCATGGTAACACCTCATTGGCAAACAAGCCATAGCTCTCCTTTTTCTTTATTGCATACAACTCTGATTACAGCAACAAGCATTTACTAAAGAGTCTTGGGGTAGTAAGATTAGATATGACAGAAAATCAAGTTATTTCAATCACTGCACTCTCTAAATCAATTGAGATGTTCCCATTAAGAAGCAACACAGATCTTATGCCAAGCAAAATACAGGCAGCCACAGAGATACCTCCAGATGAGTTCAGAAATGTGGAGGCAATTGCCAACATTGGGTAAAATCTGCATATAGTTCACTTACCGAACTAAATTCTCTTTATATGTAACACTTGTCTGGGATGGTGTCAGTGTTAGATTGCCCTCTTCATCAGACAGAAAACTGTCTTCTGTCAAAATGTAATAACCATTTGAAAGCAGCCGAGGGCTGTGGCGACATGTGGAAAGGAAGTCTGTCAGAGGATTGGTGAAACAACGCTCATAGGCAGGGTCATCATCCAAAAAGGCACAAGCATAACTGAAAAGGAGAAGTGAAACCTCTATTTTAGTGAATGTCTAGACACAGGAAACCCATGATTTAATAATAATGATTTTACATTACCAGCTGATGGAGGCTAGTAATGACATAAATTTAAAATATGTGAATATGATGATATTATTTTTATTCTAGGGAATTTCAGTCATGCATCACACTTTCCAGAGCTTCAGATTACAGCAGGGTTTCATGCTAGGTGAAGCACTTCATGAACACATGGAGCCAATCTGAATTGAGAAGTGTATGGTGTATTCTGTGTCACTGCTCTTGGCCAGGGAGTCCTCCCATATTTACACCTACCTGGAGCCATCAGAAGTATTTCACTGTTTTGTTTCTCTAAGTTACTCTGCATGGTATGAGCTTGAGTGCCTCTGAATCAGACAGGATCTATTTGTTTTTTATAACCTAGCCACACTTCATGAAGATTTAAGAATATAAGACAAATCCTAGAATACCATGAAACTAGAACAACATGGGATAAAGTCTACACATGTTGATAACTTCATCCAGCACTGAGTTTCTCCACAGAAAAATACACTATGTGGTATTTAAAACAGGAGTGAGTAGTGACAGCAGTGAGGGAATCTAAAGTTGTAGACATTTTATTCAGCTTAAGTAAAACTGGATTTTTGGTTAGTCCTTTCTCCTCAATATCTTTGAGTTCTAAGTGGTCATACAGTGACAGCCATGGAAAGAAAGGAAGACACTGGATTGATTCAGTGGCTGGCATGGGTTTCAGTAGCAAGTTTAACTATCTCATGTGGCATGTCACAGAGGGATACCATAATTTCAGCCGAGGGACATTCTCCTAATCTCCACAGCAGTACTTCTGAACTTCAATTTAAAGCAGTAATTAAATTAGTATCAGCACTACAATTCTAAGTGGCCCAAAAGGATTTTACAAAAACTTCCACAAAATTAAAAATAAGATTAAACAAGTATGTTTTTCCTCAATACCTTGGAAGAATACATTGGGAGAGGCTGTGTCCATGTTCTCCATTAACTGCTGATGAACCTGCAGAGGCAAAGGCCAAAAATGAAGGAGTCATTACCATATCCACTGACAACTCAAACAGTTGACAGGCCTTCACTGACAGGTACCTTGTGCATATCAAAAAGTAAAAAAGAAAAGGAGTTTGAAGGGGAGATTGAAGGAAATAGAACTGATGAAAGAATGGAATAAGACATAGTATTTATATGAAACTCACCTCAACCATGACAACACAGAATTAGAGCAAATCATAATCAGATACTTGTACTCTGCACAGCTTACAACCTTAAGAGAAATAACTATGGGCACAAATGCAATAGTTGCGGTAATTTTCATGGGGTTTTCCTAGAAATCTGCTTCATGCCAAAAATAGTACATGTGCTGGCATTAAACACAGAGTAGAAGTGAAGAACTACTATTACCACTACAATGTATTTTTCAGATGACAGTTGCAAACATAACAAAACAGGCACAGGGAAAGTGACAGTGAAAAAGATTTGATAATAATATTGTGGCAGGAGACTAGGGAAATAGGATTTCTGTGGATTACCATGGCTCAAGTCTTCAGAGTGCTGCCAGGTGATCAGCATCTGACAGAATAAATCGTACAAAATATGAGCAATGGCTATCCATAAGGACAATTTATATCTGTTATAACGTGGAAAGATAAAAGATATTATCTCTCCCTATATTACCTTGCCTCTCCTGTATCTTTAGACCATCATTCTTACAACACTGTTAGTAAATGCCCATCATTCACCTGTAAGAGGAGATAGGTCTAAGAATTTATCTTTTTTTGTGTGTGTTCAGTTAGGAGCTGAGGCAAAGAAAAGATATCAAGGTCAGTGTTTCCACTTTTTTTCGTTTAATCTCTTTTGGAGTTCAGTTGTCAGTCACAGCTTGGATGTGAAGGCTGACTGTGCCTTGGGACCAGGCAGGTTCACCAACAAAGGAAGCAAAATCTTCCAAGGTATTTTTGACAAATGAATCCTACTAACTTACTCCCATATACTGCTTCTCTGACACTTTGGAAAAAAAACAAACAAAACATAACCCTTTACCATGAGAAAATTATGCTCTAACTCCTGCAGAAACAACTTGAAGAAGAGACAATTGGAAGAAACTTGGTGGAGGTACAAAAGGATTCAAGTAACATAGGTCAGAATGCAACACATCAAGTTGTACAAAAAGTGAAAGCAGTGGTGTATTTCATAGACTGACATGCTGTAGACCCATTTTTCATCTACAATTAGCCCCTGAAATAATTTCATTTATGCAAAATCATGATTTTTAATTGTGCAAAAATATTGTACTCAAAACCAAGAAATGCATTCAAGCTCCAAGAAGAACTCAACAGGTGGTTTGTAGATGGGAATATAAACTAGAACCTGCGAAATCATATATTTCACTGACACCAGGAGGAAGTAAATTTGTACACATTTGTCTGAGTTTTTAATAGAAAATCCAGAAAAAAAACAGATTTTTTTTGTTAAAAGCTTAGGCAAATGTGTACAAATTTATTTCCTCCTGGTGTCAGTGAAACGTGATATTCCATACATCGTAAAAAGGATTGTTTCATACACCTTTGAATAACAGGCAATACAGATAATCTGTAAAATAGTTTTAAAAGATACAGAAATATGTTCTATTTTGTCTCATTTGAAAATTGGGATGTATAAGATATTATCATCAATATATCTCGTGATGTTAGTTGTAATATATTCTCAGACAAAAGTGATTGATTCTAGGCAAATTTGTTTGAAAAGGGATGCTGATATATACCTCAGCACCAGTTATACCTACTACAACTCTTTAAAATTCTGAGAGTGAAACTTTCCAGAAACTGAAACCCATAACTCAGTTGTATTTCATGTGATTTTCTCAGTTATAATACAAAGTAGCAACCACTAAGAAAGAATAACTTTTAAGAATAGTAACTTACGCTTGGGTAGTGTTTTCATTATTAAGTGTTGACATGTCGTGATCAAAGTGGCAGAAAAAAACCACAGTCCTTCTGCTACTAGTTTTAATAAATTCAGAAGGTATGTCTCTGCAGGATGCATGTTTATCTGTCACTTTCTTCAGAAGCAAAGTTTAAGGTAAAACACATTATATGCATATATTGAGAAAAGAAAGTTAGCAATACACAGAGGCAAATGTATTACTGGGGAAGCAATGACTTTCTCTCTTTTGAAGAACAGTTAATAAGCAGTTGTAATTTGTTTCAAACTATTTTAAATAGTGATAACATCAAGTTTCTGTAAACAGTCCCAGAGCAGGCAGTCCAGAAGATGTTTTTGATACCCTTGATCATGAAATTTTTTTTGTCTGTTGCATTAATGAAGAGGGTTCAGAAAATCATAATTCAATCAATGCTGGAAAAAGCATAGAAACATCATGTTGTAAACACTACTGCACAGTGTTCTGCTTTCATTTAATATTCAAGCCCATTTCTTGGATATTAATAGCTTGTGAAGCCATAGTAATAACATAAGCAAGTCAAACAAAAGTATAGCAACCACCATTGTGCAATGAAGCAGTAGTATTATACCTGTAATCCACAGAAAGAGCATCAATACTGAACCTTTAAACTGTGACATGAGAAAAGGCCAATAGCTTTAAGAAATCTCACTGAAAGTGAATGAGGTGAATGCAGCAATATTTTACATCAAGAATTCTCAGGCAATAACTTCCCTGGAATTTCAGAATGCCCAAAAGGCCATGTCACAATATAAAAGTCACTGTCCAAAACAGTCAGTTTTAATCACCTTTCCCTCCAAAAATCAAATTAATCTTTAAGCCAATTATGTCCTCAATTGGTAGCCAGTAATCCCCTGTCCATGTTCACATTCTAAATATTTACATTAATATCTACCAAAATATAGTGCTATTAAAATAGCTGAAGCCCAGGCAAACAGTTTTGTCTTATTGTACCTACGAAACACAAGAGTCTACAAAGGCAGTTTTATTTGTTCACACATATCAGTCATTTTTGAAAAGCAGTCTAGGCTTTTCTCCCTGCAGGTAATAACATTCACAAAACCACAAAACTTCCTGAAGAGCAGCATAGAAACGAATCCAAAGCTTAGTTATTCCTTAGCTGACAAATAAATTAAGAGATTAATGTGTAAAAACTTCCAAACCTGGAAAATCCATTTCACTGGTTACACATAAATGCGAAAAAAAAGTTTCTCATCATCAGTGTGAGAGTCTCTGAGATGTGGAGATGCTCCTTCTGCAGCTCTGTGGATGAGATTAGCCCCGGGTCTTTGGGAAGGCAGCTCTGTGAAGTCCCCTGTTTACTTTTGAAAACAGCCTGTGCAATCAGCAGCACAGAGGCAGAATGAGGTCATGCTTCCTGTAAAGTAGCCTCACATCACAAGCATTCATTTTGGAGAGCAAACTGAAGATTAAGATTAGCCCAGTAAACGCTTTTGGCAGGCTGCTGTTAAAGAGAAGACACTCTATAAATAACGTTTTCCTCCAACAATGACATGGAGAACAAAGAACCTTTTCTCATCAAGAAAAATGACACAGGTTTTTGTTTCAGCTTCACTTTTCTACCTCACTCAGAAAACTTTAAAGTAGTATATCCAAATCACTCTATTTGTTGCCATACTTGTGAGCCTGATGGGCTTTAATGTAGGAAAATGATCCAGCTACAAAAAACTTCAGTGTATAGTAACAGGACATTTTGCAAAAGCACTATTATACAGAAGGTGCATTTGGTGAGAGTTTAGAGTTATTTAAGTTTCATAGTCAAAAACATTGTTGCAAATATATATCATGCAATGTTAAGACAAATTCCTTTGAGGGGAGAACAGAATAAAGCCATTTGTAAACATATTCATTGTTCCACTTTGTATATTTCGTATTATGTAAGATAGCGATTCATCATACCCTAACGTACACAAAAATAAAGTCAAATCCATGCAAGAGAAATGAAGCATGAATAAGATGTGTTGGCAATCAAAATGATTTGGCTATAGAACTATTACCCACAAAAGTGATATAAATCAGCTGCTTGACACTGAAGATACAACCTTAGGGGGCAAAACCTCACCTCCAGACAAACAGATAAAATATGTTACTAGATAGCTTTCCTGATGGCTGTATGTATCACTGATAAAAAGAAAGCATAATAAATCTAGGAAAATATGATTAATCTGATGATAGGTGTTTTTTTTTTCCCTAGAGAAAGAAAAATGCTTCTGCTGATACCAAAGGAATGTAAAAAACTCTGTTCACAAAAAAAGGAAATAAAAATAGCAGTTAGGCAATTGAGATGTTACAAAAGAGTTTCTGTTTGGGAGCTAAACTAAAATAAACATTTTATGGTCCTTTTGGTCAAGCATGAACACATAGGACCATGCTCATTCTTCACATCACTTCTTTTAATTTAATGGAAATATGCCAATGAGGAAATCTAGCCCAACAATATTTCCATGGACATATGGGCTTTTCACTGTAGGATTTCCCTGGCCAATCTGCCTCTTTATGGGTAATGGGCAGAAATTCCTAATGGTCTTTAAACTTAGATCATCTATTGAAGAATTTCTATACATACATTGATTTACAGCACACGTTACTTCTTGAGAGTATTTTGGTTTCTTTTCATATTCTTCTCCACAGGAAGCAGTTAATTCTGAACTCTGGTTGCTCTTTTGAAGGGCATTGGTCTTACATGTTTGTCTATATAGTTAAAATATATTGTGTCTACATCATATTTAGAGGATTTCTTTTCCTTTTTAATAACTAACATTTGTATCTGAAACTCACTGTTCCACAAGATTTCTATGCATAAACTTGATGCATTAGTATTTTATAGCTAGGTGCCAGCCTATAGTTTATATACAGACACTAAGGTTTATACACAGTTTTTTTTATTGCTGTCACTGTTGCTCCTCAAACTGCCTACCCCAAGCCATATCTCAACTGTCAGATTTCAAATTCTAGGAAAAGAACACACCTACAAGCTTGCTGTGCAGTAGCTTTATGCCTGTTGCATACGTTACAAGTTCAACCCACAAAAGGAAGGAAATGAGAAATTACAATACTAAAAAACCGTGTATCTTTCTAGCTTCCTCCAAGGCTTATTCTGCTTTTGTCAACAGTACAAATAAAGGAGAAAGTATCTTTCTAGTGAAAAACATACTATGCTTGATCTGGCATTCCAAGTCAGGTGAGGCTGGGGCAGCTCCATGCCTGAGCATGTATACCCAGTAGGTACATGCACACAGAGCACGTATAGACGTCATATATACACGTATATACAGAGCTGGCAACATGGATAATGAATCACAGAATATTAGGGGTTGGAAGGGACCTAGAAAGGTCATCNAACAGGATAGAGGTCTACTAGTGAGAATATACAGATACATAGTCGTTCCCACTTGCCTTTGTGCACTTGTGCTCCTCTGATCTCAAGCAAATAGGCCTTTGATGGGCTGACGGCTCCTGGGAGCTGCAGGGTCAGGGTGTTATTTGGGATCCCCCCCCCCCCCCCTTTT
>VWZO01010925.1:89414-257934 GCA_013396975.1 Bucco capensis
GGGTGTACAGATGAGCTTTTAGCACATATTATACCATTAAGTCTGCGATCTCAGCAACCCACAGCAAGACAATGCGGTGCACTATTACATTAAACACACAATTTTTAGAAAGATTATTTTGCACAGTAGAGTGAATTGAGTGGCCATGGCAGAGGGAGTAGAGTGCTTTTTGATTGAGTGCAATCGAGAGTAATTTGACGCTTCTGTAACTCTCTTGGAACCTCCTGGAAAGCTCACAGCCTTTGGCTTTTCCACCAGCTTCAGTGACTATCAAATGAGGCCATTTGCCCCATATGACAGCTCTTTTGCTAATGCTGTTCATACAGTACTCAAGAAATAAAAAATATTCTGGGATATCTGAAAAAAATGAAACTTTCAAAAAAAAAAAAAGCCGGGAAAATCTGGTCCTGAGAACCTCAGAGCAGCCACAGCAGGTCAAACTGAAGGTTTAGGAAACTCCCCCTGACTGCGGTATTGTTGCAGGGAAAACTAAGAGTCATTTTAATTCACATTTATTAATGATAATATTTTAAGCTAACTGCATTTCCCTATGCAGCAAAATTACTTATGAATGTTTGATGTACCCTGCTAATTAAAAAAAAACAACTCACAAATCCAGACATTTTATTTTGATTTTAAAAGAAGGATAATCCTGCATAAAGTTAGCATTTCATTGCAGCTTACAGAAATGACACATCATATATGATTTTAATAACCTTACCAGGTCAGCTATCTGAACAAAGTTTAATTTGTTTTAATAGAGGAATAAATTCATTTTTAATGTTATCAGATGGACAGTCCACTTCACCCTGTCAGAGACTTTCTTAGCTTCAGGCCTGACTTCCCCCCCAGTTCATTATTTTAGCTTAATTGCTCCTGCAATGCAGGCAACAAAGGACATTTCTGTTTTGCATGGTGGAGTACAATGCATAGACGTGTAAAACTTAGAATTTGTTCTGATGTTGCTGATACATCCACACTGCTTGGATCTCAACAAGAATTTACCTGCAATAAAGCTATGGCAGTTACCTCTGTATTATACTACACACATAGTACAGATAATCAAAAAGGGTTTAGAAAGGATATAAGTCAAGCAAAATAAAATCTTGAATTTTTGGGGGGAGTTTCGTTGTTATACATTTTGGGTCCCAAAATGAAAATCAGTGTTCCTCTGGAGACAGTGATGCACTGCTGGTAAGTGTACCTGAGAGCCTGGATGGTTTCTCTGACAGTCCTGAGGTGATCTGCATAGATCAATGGTGGAGAGTCTCTTACTGATGTGCAGTGAAGGCTTTTGGCCAACATATAATTCTGAAGGATCATAACATGCTTTATATATACAGAAAATCTATAGTTGAGAAGGTGTTGTTACTGCTGGTTCGTGAGACAAAGGTACTGGCAAAATGATACTGATGTCATGGTTGTTTCTCTAATAAATCATACAAACTGATGCACTAATGAAGACAAATTACAATTGAGAGTGATACTCTAATAATGGTCTTTAAAATGCCTGTCTCCCATGCTGTTTTACACAGCACCCTTATCAGTTGTCTCTCTATTTGTATGTAAATAACCACTGTCTGACAGTGACTAAGTTCCTCTCCTTCTGTATGCCAGTATTGAAGAAAAGCCTAAATTTGTGAATACTGTACTGAGAACTGGTCTTTCTGGAACTGTTTGCAATTTCTTCCAGCCATGCCTGTGCCATACTTACTTGTCCCATTTCCAGCTGGATTCAAACTGATGTCCTTGACTGATTCAACTGCCAGGGAGAGGAAAGACACAGGCAGCCTTCTATCCAGAGGAGGATAGTGATACACTAGAGGCAGATTGGTTTTATAGCTTGGATGCTAGCCAGCATTGCATAAAGATCAAGGATTTGAATGTGGCCTACAAGGCAATTGAGGACAGAGACCAGAACTCTGATAGCCTTCCAGGAACCTGTCCATGCAATGCCAGCACAGATTCAATGGACAAGTATCAAGAAACAAGTGAGTCCTCCCATAAACAAATGCTTTGCAAGAATTTTACAGGCAGGGTTGGACACTAAGAGCTCGTCTCTCAATCAACAACCATCCTACTGCCTCTCAGGACACCCTAGTTTTCACAGACCACAAAGGAGACAGGAAAATGTCACACTAGTTTTACAAAGTGATTGGTATTGCCTGCTGGCAGATGTGATGTATGTATTTTCATTCTCACTGCCAGACTCCACCAGGTTGGACAGTTGTGAGTTTTGGATTTCTGTTTTCCTTCAGTCCATGTTGCAGATTCTCTTTACATTTATATTGGCAAACTGTCCTTGCTAGACTGCATGTTTTGCAGTGATTTGCCTGTTAGTCTCTCCTTTCCTCTCACAGTCTCCCCAATATCATTATGACTGTGATAAACATCCTGCTGCTGACTGCTCAAATGGTGACTCCAACACAGCTGATGTCTTGGCATGACATTCATTCTGTCCCTTGTCCTTACCCACCCTGAGGTTAGCTCTCAAAAATGGCAGACCCTGACAAACTTACTCATGGGATATGTTTGTGGGTCAAGTGCTCTGTTGATCCAGCATAAAGTAGATGTTGAATTTCAATCTCACAGGGAAATAATCTACAAAAACAGTGCACAGTCAGAACAGATAACAGCACAGCTTTTGTTTAGCATTGTTCTCATCAAGGCTTTAAAAGAAACTTCAGTAAAATATTTACCGCTGTGTTCCAATCTCCAAGAAATATCAAATGGATACAGAGAAAGTGGTTTAACCAGGTTGTAATATGGCACAGCAAAGCTGCCTTCATCCAGAATGGATAACTACTCCCTTCCAGCCACGCAGAGCATCAGGAGGTAAGCAGCAACTTCAATTGCCTCCCAGGATTTCCTTTAACTTCCATAAACAGTCAGCATTTGTTCTTTCTTTGCATGGATTTGGCACTCTTTCACTAATGTTGGAGTGATATGACCTCTATAAGTGCAAATTTCATTACCTACCTGGCCTTAGCAGTTCTCAGTCCTTAATGTCCTCATTTCACCATATTTCACCCTTACAATCCTGCTAGTAGGGAAACTTACTTCTGATTTATAGCTTCATGTCACCTCTCCAGTGCGCAATGAAATACAGTGCTGTGCTTGCAATACCTGTCAGCAAAGAGCCACCTATCTCGGAAAAAACATTTATTGAGCTAAAGGCATTCTGCAAAAAAAGAGTGAGCAGTTCAGTAAAAAATGTCCAGCCTTAGTACCTTTCTAAACTGGAAAAGATTGGGATTAGTGTCCCAAATCTGTAGGGTTACTATTCTCTTCGGTGTCCAGTGCAATGGGTGTTAGCTACTTTCTTTTCCTATACAAGGCCGGATGCTACAAAACTCAGCCACTTTTAGGATATTTCACAGCATCTGAAAAATTTAGGACTTTAAAAGGAAAAGAGAAGTGTTTGGTGAGATTAATGGAAATCTTCAGAAAAGGAGGTAAGAATTTCTGGAGGAGAGGGAGTTTCTGGGATGAAATTAAAAGAAGGGTAGAGAAACTGACAACGAGGACATAAAAATTGATGACAGACAGGGTGTCAAAATGGCCCAAGGAAGTGTCAGAACAGGAACAAATGATGACAGAGCAGAGCTGGGATATGACCAAACTGCCTACACAGATAGAGTGGGCAGAGGTGCTGCTTCATATTTGCTAGGCTGAAGCTGTGCAGGCACTGTTTAAACACAAGCACCAGCAGACAATTTAAATATGTCTTCCTACTATAATAAGGGCAAAAACAAAGATGAAGTTTTATTCTGTTGACTGTCACCTCATGATTGCAATATCTAACATTTGAAGGAGTTCTTTTATGGACTAATCCAATCGCCCACAAAAAAAAATAAATGGCAAAATAAACAAACTGATGTCTGGGTCTCTCACCGTAATATCTTTTTTCCCAAGGTGTTTGATCATTCTCCCAGATCTTTCCTGAACCCTTCCAGTTTTTGGATGGCTTCTCTGAACAGTAAGTTATTTTAATAACAATGTACTGGTGCCAAGTGCAGAGATAATGTCACCTCTCTACTCCTACTCAGTATTTCCATGGACATGTGCTTTGCAAAGACTGCATTAGTCTTTTCAACATCAACAGAACATCATGAGCTCATGCTCAGATCATTATAAAATCCTCCTTCCCTCTCCAAGTCTTTGTGAGTCACTGACTGGCAAGATAAAATCTCCTTTCCAGTTTGGTTTCCAATTTATGGTCTGTATAACATTCACAATGCTAAAGACATCCTTTATGACAAGACTAAACCAAATTTTGTGAGGAGTAGATGTAATGAAATCCCCTTCCCTGCATCTCTACCTTGAGATGTTCTGGTATCTGAAGGAGAGTAAGGACTGAGCCCTTCTATCATTAAGAGATCAATGCACTCACTTTTCCCTGTCCCACTGAGTATTTTAGCCCATATTACTGAACATCTGGAGCTTGCTGCACCTCTGCAGTGTGCTTCCAGCTCTGCCTCCCTCTCCTGACAGCTTCAACAGTGAGGCAGGTGATGGTCAAGGTGCCCTACAGTGCTCTGAGCCATAACCCAGACAGCCTCTGGCAGTCAACAGAGCATGATTTAACCAACCATAGGTACCCAATGCCTGACTCGATACCTCTTTTATCTTTCCCTCACCTCCCTCTCCTTGGACAGAAGCACCTTCACTTTTCTAAGAGCACCCCAATGCCCCAAGATAATTGATGCTTGGAGAGTTCTTATTGCCAACACAACAACTCTCACCATCCTGTAAAAAACCTTCTATGCAAAACCTTCTGCATCAGAACTACACTCAGGATAATAAGAGCTGGAGAATTAAAATTAATGCAATGGCAACTTTTTAACTAAAGAAAGAAAAAGCTTTTGGTTTGTTTTTTTTTACTTCCCTTTTTTTATTTCCTTTGTTTTTCTTCAAGTCTCCATCTTTCAGTCTTTCCTGCTTGCCACTATCATCTAGAAAATGGGAACATGGAAAATCAAAAGAGGAATAAAGAATCCCATAGCAAATAAACTTTAGAGTATTTACTCCAAAATCTCACAGCACAGTTTCCCTATGAAGACTTCAAGTGGGAGGCAGCTTTGCAGGGATAAGCAAAGCAGATGGGTTGACCTTGGACAGCAGCCAAACTCCCACACAGCCATTAGCTCCCCTTCTCACCCTGCAGTGGGATGGGGGAAAGAGTAAGAAGAAAGAAAATGAGAATGTTTCTAGATTGAGATAAGGACAGTTTATCAAGTGAAGGAAAGCAAAAAAACCTGAAACTAAATAATCAACCCCAAAAAACCACTAAGCAGTGCAAAGGCAATCACTCATCACCTCCCTCCAGCAGACCCATGCCCCAGCCAGTCTTCCAGCAACTGCCACCTTGGAAGACAAAAGCCTCACCATTCCTCTTCCTCTGCTTCAGGATTGCTTGCTGATGTTGACATTTTATGGCACCGAGTATCTCTTTGACCAGTTTAGGTCAACTGTCCTGTCTGTGTCTCCTCGCAGTCTCCTACCCGCCCCCCCCCACCTTACTTGCTTGCTGGGGGTCAGAATGGAAAGAACAAAGCAAGTCTTAATGCTGTGTGAGTGCTGTTTGCACTAGCCAACACATTGGTGTGTTACCAACACTGTTCTAGGATGGAAATCCAAAACATGGAACCATCGGACAGCTATGAAGAGAGAGTCCTGGGCAGACCCAATACAATCTCCACCCCTTGTTCCATACCATTTATATTATACTCAGGTCCTACACTCTTCAATACATCTCCATCAATCAGTGCTTCACTCTTTGTCCTTTGACATACACACAGACAACCTTCCCATAGTCTGTGGGACATACCCCAAATGTCCATAGAAGTCCAAACAATTCATTTGGTCCATGACTTGTGCTCCACAGCAGCTTTCCACATCAAGTGGTTTCACACAGCACAAAAGAATCCATTAAAAATCAAAGCCTATTGCCTTTCCTTTTCTACTAATTTATTATACTTTCAGGGTAGTGGAAGTTCCCCATCTGAGCCCTTTTGTGTGATCAATGCTATGCACTAACTCCATGTAGCATTGGTTGCATAAGGTGTAGAGGGGACCCGTCCTATGAACATCTAGTGCAGCACAAGCACCTTGGATCCTTGACACCTGCAGCTCCAGACCCCTGAAGGCTGACAACAGGTCTCTCTAGGTGTATTCTGCCAGAGGCTGCAGGTGAGACCATGCTCTTTAGCTACAGCGCAAACACCATGTTTCTTACAGCTAGGCCTGTCTGGACAGGCCCAAGGGCTACCACACAAACTATGTTCTGTCTGTACTGCTGCTGTTTAAGGACAGTGGCAGGTTGACTTGGATGGATGCCAGGTGCCTACCAAAGCTGCTCCCCCACCTCAGCTGAACAGGGGAGGGAAGATATGACAAAAAGCTTGCGGGTCGAGATAAAGACAGGGAGAGTTTATTCACCAATTACCATCATGGGCAAAAACCAGACTTGACTTGGGGAAATTAATTTAATTTATTGTCAATCAAAATTCAGAGCCTAGGGTAATAAGAAATAAAACCAAATCTTAAAACACCTTCCCTCTACCCCTCCCCTCTTGCCGAACTCAGCTTCAGTCCTGATTTTCTAAATTTCCTCACCTTAAGAAGCACAGGAGGACAGAGAATAGGGGTTGTGGCCTGCTCTTCACACATTGTCTCTGCCATTTCTTCCTCTTCCCTCTCTTCCCCTGCTCCAGCATGGAGAACATTCCATGGGAGATGGTTGATGGCAAACTTCTTCAACATGAGTCGTTCCCATAGGCTGTAATTCTTCACAAACTGCTCCAGCATGGGTCTCTTCCACTCAGTATAGTCCTGCAGGAACAAAATGCTCTGGCATAGGTCCCCTCAGCGTGACAAGTCCAGCATGGGCTTCTCTCCCTATGGGTTCATGGGTCCTGCCAGGAACCTGCTCCAGCAAGGGCTTTGTACAAGGTCATAGCATCCTTTGGGCGCATCCACCTGAACCAGCATGAGGTCCTCCATGGGCAGCAGGTGTTCCACCACTAACCTCCATGGACTTCAGAGGGAGAGCCTGCTTCACCATGGTCTTCACCACCAGGCTGCAGGAGAACACTACTCTGGCACCTGGGTCACCTCCTCTCCCTCCTTCACTCACCTGGGTGTCTTGCAGAGCTGTTTCTCTCACATTTTCTAACTCTTCTCTTCCAGTCTTGGACAGTGGTGGGTCCACCCTGAAGCCATCTGGAATTGGCTCTATCGGACACAGGGGAAGCTTCTAGCAGCTTCTCCCAGAAGCCTTCCCTGTAGCCCTCTACACTACCAAAATCTTGCTACGCAAAACTAATACACTTGAAACAGTTATTCTTTCAGGTCAGTTGATAAACAGAACTCACCAGTTGACTGTAGCCCAGAATATGGAGTCTCCCGAAACCCACTACAC
This sequence comes from Bucco capensis, assembly GCA_013396975.1. Lineage (NCBI taxonomy): Eukaryota > Metazoa > Chordata > Aves > Piciformes > Bucconidae > Bucco > Bucco capensis. The sequence continues at coordinate 96,838 of VWZO01010925.1, forward strand.
CTAGGAAAGCTTGTTTCTTTTTTGTTCGCTGGTGGAAATTTGAGTCTTACTGATCACATCCATGGGAATGTGATGATGCTGATCTTGCCATTAAAAGAAGGTTGGAAACACCTATCTTGGAGAAGGAAGAAGGTCTCCATGAGATCATTCCTGAAGTACTAGGATGGCAGCAATGCAGAGGCCAAATACAAACTTGGCTCAAGGCCAATGCTTTTATCATGGGTCTCCCAGACAAGAAAAACACAGTGATAAGCAGCAGAACAAACAGCAAAAGCTAACAGCAGCCATTAAGAAGCCCTGGAGTTTAACACACAGCAAGAAAGGCAACAAATAATTCAGCATTGGGACCAGCAACAGTAAGTAGCAGCTGAACAGCTGTAGCAGCTATAAATTCTGCACACTCTTCCTGACCAGATCTGTTGCTATATCTAGCTCCATGATGGGTGCCAGAAGGGATGGTAGTGGGTTGGCCCCAGCAGCAGCCAGCCAAGCACCTTCCCAGCCACTCAACCCCTCCTCCCAGTGCTAAGAATAAAAGTGAAAAGATCCCTGGTTTGAGGCAAAGCTGCTTCTTAGGTACAGGAGGGAGGTCATTGTGTTGCAGAATACTTGAGTTTAGTAGAAACAGAGTCATAATAATGTTGTGTGTTGAATATATATAATCTCAAGAACAAGTATGCATTTAGCCTGAGTCAGGATGACTGTCCTTGGGACATGTTATGAGTGATTAGTGGAAGAACTTGTAATCAGAGGACAATTGTTTGCATATTTTGAGAATATGCTGGGAGAAACATGCCAAAATATGCCAAAGTTGGGATAAGAGTATCTTGAGCCCTCATAATATTAAAAATCACACTCATAGGTCAAGATACTCTATCCCAGATGAGACCCTCCCCTCTGCCCATGCATAAAATGTTTTGTTACATAAGCTTTAAGATAATTAACTGATCAATCCAGTATTAGGGGTTGAGAGTAGGTAGTGGTTTAATGATAAGATTTTGTATTTAATGAACTGTTTGAGCTTTCTGTGCTATGTTATATTTGTGGGCGTCCACCTAGTACCCAAACTTGCACAATTCTGCAACAAAATCAGTATTTCTGCTCTGTGTGTGACTGGCTGGCGGCACACTGGTCACGAACTCCCAAGTTTTTGGACAGCAATCACAGGCCGTGACGAGGCCATTGCTCTGTGCCTCCCACCAGCGGCCTGCTGCCCGCCCGGCTGCTGGCTATGGTCACCCACACCCCTTTCTCTCTCTCTCTCTCTCTCGCTTTTTATGGCTGAGGTTGGTGGTGTATGACGGCAATGGGGAAAGCCATGACGCTGTGCCAGCACCACTCGGCGACAGCGTCACCAGCACGGCGACACCGATCGGCCGGCGCGGAGTGACCACTGATGTAACTCATCGCGCGCCACTGCCACCTCTCTTTGTCTCCCTCGCCTCGGTACCATGTCTCCCCCTCCCCACCCCGCGTCACGTGGCGCTAGCTCCGCAGTCACGTGGCGGGGGCGGTGGCGGTGGCATGGCGGCGCTGGGCCGCGCCTCGCGGGCTCGTCGCAGGGTGGTGACGCGACGGCGGGGCGCGGGGAGNCCGTGGGCGGTCAGGCGGACCGCGGCCCACTCGCGTCCTCCCCTGGGCCTGCGGGAGCGCTCAGCCCCCGCCGGCCAGGGGCCCACCCGCGCTCCGAGCTTGGCTGGGGTGGACCCCTTTGTGTCTTCCGCGCTCGGGGAGCGGCATTAGCTTCCTCAGGTCGGCCACTGCCTCCGAGGCAGCTGCCCCGGATCGCACCGCCCGCGCTGTCAGGGGAACCTCACTTTAGGTCGGGGGTCCGGTTGACGCTTCTGTCGCGGTGCGGACCGAGGAGGCTTTGGTCCTGCAGCCTGGCACCCTTACTCTACAGCAGGCATGCAGCAGGCGCCTGCGGCCCTGGCGGCAAGCCACGATGTGCTTCGGCATGATAAAGGTAGTACATCAAAAAGTCACGGTAATAGCGGTAGTAGTCGGACAGAGAAGTGATTTTTTTGATGGTGACTGAATTACCAAAAAGACATTATAAGGCATTTTGAATCAAATTAGTTCTATGAATGACACTCGAGAGTGCTTAGAAAGACTGAAGATGGCTTTTTTTGTTGATTTTCAGTTTTGCTAATTTCATTTTACCTGTGCTTTACATCATGTTTTTCTTTAAGTTTCTGTTCTTAGTATGGTAAGGTTTTTTTTGGTTTTTGAGGTTTTGCACACCTTAGGAGAGAACATGTTATAACTCTTACAATTAAAATGAATTAAAATTAATACAGTTCCAGAGAAAAGCACCGGATTTATTTATTTAGTTAGTTATTGAGTTAAGGTTGATAACTGGTTTGGTTTTGTTTTGTTTTCTTCTGGAAGGGAGAGAAATCTGAATAAAAATTCATGGGTTTTGTTTTTTTTTTTAAATGCCTTCTTTGGGCCTTGACTATACTTCTGAAAATTAAGCAGTTAATGGAAAGTCACATCTTTTTCCACTCTCTGGAATCTATTTGCTGTTAGTGACATATTTGTACAACATGATGTGTTTTTAATGTTTTTAATATGTCTTCCTTTTTTTTTTTTTTTTCCTCCACAGGAAGTGAAAAAGAAAATACCAAGATGAGTAAAAAGCCTCCAAATCGTCCTGGAATCACATTTGAGATTGGTGCTCGTTTGGAGGCACTGGACTATTTACAAAAATGGTATGGAACACACTGTGCAGTATTTGCTACCAGGATAGTAATTTTGTGTATATCACAGTATCACAGTTTTGATGTTTAATTATATAATTTCTAAGTATATCTACCAGTTGGCTGTTTCATATGTGAACTGTATGACTTTCCACATACTAAGTCTGTTAAAACTGTAAGCTTTTGCAAAAATGGTCTGTCTTTGGAAATCAAACTAAACTTTTCTGTGTTTTTTTGTTTTGTTTGCTTTTTAGTTGCTTGTGCAGCCTTAGTAAGCAAAGAACATTTCCAGAGTAGCATGGAATGCAGTTTCATGTGCAAGGTGGTTTGTGTGGCAAACTTCTCTGACTAAAGAGTGAGTTTGTTTTAGTTTGAAGGCATGCAATTGAATTTGGTTTGCAGTCAGTTATCACATTTCATAGGCTCACAAAAGTGACTTTAGAAAAAGAAAATATCCTTAATTAGAGTTTATGGAATAGGCAAGTATTGTGTTTGTGTCAAACAACTGGAGGATTTAAGTGCTTAAAACTGTGAGCCTGCACCACTAAGTTGTATCAGTAAGAGCTAAGACCATAAAATGAACATTTATGGGTGCAAGGACCATTTTACACAGCATTTATATTGTGAAAGGAGGTGTTCTTTTGAAATGGTTAGTCAAAATTTTATTAATGTAAGTGGGCTAATTTCTTGGTGTCTTCTGGCCCTGCTATTTCAGTTTAAAAAAATCCCTGGGTTTATTCAAGTAGCTGACAGAGGAAGTTGCCACTTCTACTCAGAAGCTGTTTTTCAGATGCTCTCTGATTAATCAGGGCTAGGAAACTTAGAGGCCTGTACCTATGTTTCTGTTACATTCCTGGAGAGCTAAGCATATTCATATAAATATCTGATCCTGCTAACTCCCAAGTTTTGTGATAGAGAAGTCTCTGTATTATTTACATGTTTAATCCAGTAGTTACATACTCTATATAAAAAGTTGGGTTAAACTTTTTACCTGCAAAGCTTTGATTTTAATGATAGCAAAAGTATTTGCTTTAATATATGATCTCTAGAGGAAAATATGGTTTACAGAATAATTACTACCTATTGCAGTGGAGTGGGTTTTCAACATATTGATTCTATAGCTGAATCCCAAAGTCATGTAACTCCGAATTTTGCTCTAAAAGTAAAATAGTTTTAATAGATCTTTTTATAATATCTTCTGTGATAAGAGGTAATAGGTTAATGTAACTGAGTAACAAAAGTTAATATGTAAAAATAGCTTCAGCTTAATGGTATTAAAAAAAAAAATCACTGAATATCCAGTGTATAGTTTGTGTGGGATCTGCCCAGCCTTTACACAGGGAAGGATCACTTGTCAGTTCTGGAATACTTGTCTAGGTTTGGCCTTGTCAGGCATGGGCACTGTTGCAAGCTCTGCAGCCAAGTTGCTTGGCATTTTCAGGCAGAATAGAATTTATCCTGAACTTACAGGAATTAATGCATCATCTGTGATGATCTATGATTCTTTATAAAAATATTGCTTTCCTTTTATTGAATCCATGTTTAGAGCTGTACATCTGTGGAGATTGTCCAATCTCTCACGCTTTCAATGAGCTCAAGCTCTAAAAATATTCTCATTTCTTAGTTTCAAGGTTTTTGGTGTTTTCAAAGTAACAGTAACTGAAAGTAATTTTGTACCTATAATGTGCAGTAAAATTATGTGGATCCTAGTTCAGTGAATAATATTTTTTCTGTTAAAACTATAAAGCAGTATAAAGACTGTAAAGGCTCCTTCTTGGCTTCGCACCCCTTTTGGCCTCTACTTTTTTCTGCGGCCTCCCACCTGTCTTCAGCCTCTACTTTTTTCTGCGGCCTCCCACCCTTTTTTTGGCCTCTACTTTTTCCCTGCCTCCCATGCCTTTTCAGCCTCTACTTTTCTCTCGGCTTCCCACCACCTCTCGGCCTCCCACCCCCTTCTTGGCCTCCTACCACCCTTTTGCATCCCACCGCCTCTCAAATCTTCCATCCCCTCTTGACCTCGATCACTTCTTGGCCTCCCACCACCTCTCAGCCTCACAGTACTTTTTGACCTTTTAATTTCTTGCCTAAAAGTTTTCCTGGAGAGCTGATGCCCGTGTGGTGTGATGCCAGTGTTGGTCTTCAGCTTAAACAACTCCCTGGGCTCCCTGGTTTCTTCATTTTGAAAGAACATGGTTTGATGACCCAGGAGAGGCATCTTTTGCTCCTGTAGCTAATGATTCCACTTCTCCAAAACTGTCAACTGAAGAGAAATATTGCTACCAAGGTATCAGAGCTGTTTCCACCAGTCGCTGATAGGAGCCAAGCCACTATGGGCAAGCTTTTGGAACACAACAGATCTGCTTTCCTTGTGATGTACTCAGCATCTAGTTAGGTTGCTGTTTCTTCCAATTTTCACTGGAAGGGCAGGCATCTAGCTTCTGGCTCAGTAAAGAAACATATAGATGTGGTACTTGAGGGCATGGTTTAGTGACATGGTGGTGATAGGAAGATGGTTGGACTTGATGATCTTAGAGGTCTCTTCAAACCTTAATGATTCCGTGATCTGGACCTCTAGGTAGGACAGGTCAAGTTTGTATGTATGTAAACTTTTGTGATACCATATACGAGAGCAGAAAGTTAAGAATAAAATTTTGCAGGTAAAACAGAACTGAAAGCAGTATTCTCCCTCGAATGAAGTAATATGTACATAAGCAAAGACCTTGTTAGAGAGAGCCTACTGTTGTATTGTTATTAGGGCAACACAGGCTGCAATAATAGTCCATGTGATTTGTTTTTCTCAGCTTTCTGTTGCATAAGGGGTGGTAATGTTTTTGAAAGTCTTTCTATATATAAGCTGTGTGCAGTCCTCTCATCTGCATGCAGAAATACATACTTCAAAGAAAATAAAGTTGCTGAACTTACATGAAATCTTTATATTTTTTTTAACAAAACCAAAATTGAAGAGTTGTAATATTGCTAGCTCAGTCTTTCTACAAGTGATAAATTGAGAACACTTGCTGAAAAATAGCCTTTGAAAGGGTTTTAATTTTTTCTCAGTTTTTCTGAAAGCCTGCTGTCATTTAAGGATTCAATGTTCATGACCAGTTAAAATGTTAATCAAGGAAGACTTCTAGGGGATGGGAAAAACAGAGAAAAGTATATTTTTGCTGTTTGAGACACTTGTGCAGCTCTTAACTTTTCATCTGTGTAGCAGTTGCTGAAATTCATCTCATGGAATCTATCAATCGTTTGAATTTTCTAAACTTTGGGAGGAGTATTGTGTCCTTTGACTATTTATTACTGAATAACCTCCATATTTTTGACTGAACAAGTTTTTGCAGACAGTGTTTGGGTTGCTGGTATCATTTGATGTGGATGATTACTGGGTAGAAGAGAGCCTGGTCAAACTGATCAGCAAAGACAGCTCTGGCAGGGGGGTTGGACTAGATGATCTTTCTAGGTCCAACCCCTGACATACTGGGATACTGTGACAGGCTGACAATGAGCGATGGTGGTTTTGCGTTATTGTGAAGGTAACTGTAAGTGCTTCCTTTATCAAGTGCAGCAGTGTACTGTTGGAGGGGAGATCATCTTACATAGTGAATTTGTGCCAATTGTGAAATTTAAATTCACTAAAGCAAACTATGAAATGCAACTCTAATTGAAGTCAATGTGATCATCTGTCAGCAGACAGTTAATCAGATGAAATTGACTGATAATAGAAAATGATTTAATACCTATGAGATACAGGGACCTGGAGTGTATGACCTGTGATGAGAGGGCAAGGAAACTGGACTTTCTTAGCTTGGAGAGGGCTTCAGGAGACCCACTAACAGTCTTCCAGTACCTAGAGGGATTTCATCAAGAAGACTTAGCCAAGTTCTCAACAGAAGTGCGTGGTTGGAAGACGAGAGACAACAGGCATGAGTTGAAATACGAGATTCAAGCTAGGTACAAGGAGAACCTTTTTCCCCATGGGACAGTCAAGCAGTGGATCAGGTTGCCTAAAGAGTTTGTGGAGTGTCCAACACTGGAGGTTTTCAAGACTGGGCTGGATAAAATTCTGGAAAACCTGGTGACCCTGCTTTGAGTGGGGGTTTGGACTAGGGACTTTGTGAGTTTCCATCCAACTTGAGTTATCCTGTTCATGTACGCACACCTCACTGTGCCAGTCACTGACTAAGTAAGTGAAACAACAGTAAAACTGCACCTGTCTGCAAGAACATGCCCATATGTAAGACTGGTTAGCACCCATAAGTAGGGCACAGTCTGAAAGGTCAGTATTTTTAAAGATGCATCTCTTTTTTTTTTTTTTTTTCTTATGTGTTTAGTGGCTCTAGCTCTCTACTGGTTGTCCTGTGAGTACCATTTACTGCTTTGAAAAAAAACAACCAACAGAACAGCCATATTATTTTTCTGTGACCATAGTCTTTATTAATCTAATTAATCTACTTGATCTACACTGTAAGGTAATGGAGGGTGTACATACATGGCCCTTGTTACAGTTCTGGAATGGTTACTGAAATAGCTTACTGAAATAGGTTGGCTGTCATTCATACAGCACTTGAATGTGACACATTTGATTATCTGATGGATTTGATTTATTTATTTCCCCCCCAGTATGGAGAAAGTTTTTTCTATGCAAGACTTTGAGAAATCTATTTTCGTACAGTCCTTGCTTTGGATTTCAATTGACCGGATTACCTGACAGCTAGGAATTTGAAAGGACTGTGAAGACTCTGCTTTATATTAATACAAAATAATATAAATAATAAAAAGTAGGGAGTTAGAAATAGGTATTTGCACATTTTGCAGATAAAAGGAGTATTTGTGAAGAAGTTAGAATGGAGGTTATTTGGTTTTATATCCTCTACAAGGTAGAGGGGAAGACTTTTTATACCATTATTGTGAAAACAGGTAGTATGTGTCTCTTTCTAGACTTTGTAGGGACAAACTTAAATTTACTAACATTTACTAACTTCATTTACTAACATTTTTACATCATATAATTAAGTTTTTTATAACTGTTGTCCCATCTCATAGGGCAATTTTCCACTTTTTGGTCACTTTTGAAGGGTCAGGAGGAAGGTGATGATGTAAGAATGAAAAATAATGTCGTTGTCATCATTAATATATGTTGAATGCATTGGGGAAAATGTTTTGGGTTTTGACACAGTCAAAAAAATAACACTGGATCCAGATTTCACGTGAATTTTTCCTGTATGAACATTGGAGCATTATTGTTACCTGACCAGTGCTTCATAGTGTAAATTTTCTAATTGAATTTTTTAACTTTACAAGAACATTGCATAGTTCTTGCAGGTTAGAATCGCTGGAACCTGAGAATGGAGAGCATGCATGATGTGAACAGTGCAGATACCATCAGCTGACAATAGTTTTTGTGTTCTCTCTTCAAAAAACAAAACCAAAACCCCTTGAAATTTGAGTAAGATTCTGTTTGGGATTATTAAATAATATTTCTAACATGAGACTAAAAAACATGATCAAAACTTGGGAGGTTATTGTTTCTTCCCACAAAAAGAACACTTTAATTATTGAACTGGAGTGTGGTGTTCAGTTTTGGGTTTTGTGTGGGTTTTTTTTTTGTTTTGCTTGTTTTTCTGTGAAAAGCAAAGACTTTCTCCTCAGTTTTTTAGAGAGTATTTTTCTTGTGTTGAACAAATGTTGTCAAATCTGTCTGTATACCAACTTCATTCTGATCCCTTAGGATGGAGTACTTGCTGGGGGCGAAAGGGGAGAATTAATCTGTCTGGAAGATTATTTGGGCCTTAGCATTACACTTCAGTAGTGTGAATTCAGAGTGATATTTGTATTCCCCTTTGTAGTACTTCCTTTTAATGCCTACTGGTAGCTTTGTGATGGAATGAACTTCTACATAAAATTTCTCACTTGTATGAGACATAGACATCTTCATATTAATCTTCTTTCTACAGAATAAATATATACATTGCTCTTTAACCATAGNTTCGGGAGGGGGAGAGAGTTCAGCTACTGAGTCTTTCTTCTTTTAAAGAAGCAGTGTCCATATTCAAATTCAAAAGTTCAAAAGGGAACATGACGTACACTGTTAAATTTTAATCACTCCAGGACACCATAGTAAAAGTTTTCCTGTTTGGATTGTTACTTGAATTCTTTAAAAAGGCAGATTAAGAAATTTATGTTGCCATTTTATCTTTTATTAGCAGCAAGTGTGTATTTGTCTTTGAACTATTTGTGTAATTTTACAATTTATTAAACTGATTATTTTCAGGAAAAGTACTAAAACTACTAACACCAGTAAAATATTTCCCTGCAGCTTAAAATTTGCAATGGTCAATTCTGCAATACGTATGCTCTGCCTTTTTCCACTGTGGGATCAGTGTTGTGAAACTTTAGTGTTTATACATATTTGTGGTGCATTGTGTGGCTAAACTTAGTGGGTATTGAGGGCAATAGTTTGTTGCTAAATTCATACGACGTTATTTTTGGGTTGCCTAATAACCAACCATACATAGTTTGGGTGGCTCGGAGATTTGCTAAATCTTCCATCTCTGAGGACTGGAGTTGAATGCAGGTTTTGGCTCTGTTTATCTTGCAACCACTGTCTTAACATACATAGAAGACACAAATTATTGGAGTAAACCCATTATGTGATGATATGTTTGTCAGATTTAACTGTGCAAAATCCGTATGAACTACTTGATTCGGAGCTGATAATGACACTTAAAAAAGACTTTGGTAGCAGAAACTGTATTTATCAAAGAGAAATTAATAAATGCCTGGTCCTGCATTGCCTCTGAGTGATCCCTAATGAGACTTAATGTTCTGTGTATCTTCTTTTATTAGCTGATGCTAGCGTTGCCCTTTTTCCCCCCTTTTTGCCCTTTTTTAACATTTTGATTCTTGGCTTACTGGATTTTCCTTAAAACTACCTTCATTTTTATATATATGTCTCTATATTTTTCTGCATTTTACTTCACTTTCTTATTAAGTTTTCTCTTTCCAGGACAGTGTACCATATTTTGCCTGTTTATCCCTTCTGTTGTCTTCTACACACAGTGCTTGGAAGGGTGTCTTTGCTGGTGATGATGAGTGAATGCTTCCAGCTATAACAACAATAAAGATGTAGCAAGGGAACTGCTATAGGGTGCTGCTGTAATGCGAACAGAGTGTTTGCATTGTAGATGCCCAGGAAAAGGATACATCTGTTTTTTGGCTGATAGTCCCTGAATTTTGTAAAATAACTGTGGTTCTGCTTTACTACTCTTCCTTGCTTATTCTGATACTTGGTGTCTAGTTATAAGAAGTCTGAAATTGGAACACTTGGGAAGATGGAAAAACTGTTAAGGAATTTGATAATAAAATTCCTAAGTGTAGCAGTATGTGGCCTTAGTGAAGAAAGCGTTGTCAGCGGCAGGCTTAGGAAAACCATCTCTTGGCTGACTTCTCTTGAAGCTTTGTTCAAAATGAAACCAGAATGCTGTTGATGTGATCCAGGTTTTGGCATATGAGTTTTACTTTCTGGATTGATAGAATATGTCATCAGCTTCACCCTTAGATTAGTTATTAGATTGTTGCCAGTCTGCTTGAGAGGAGAAAGGGGATTGATCCTGTTGCTTCTCTGAAAGAAGCCCCATGGAGGAGTTCTATTTTGAAAAAGACTTTTTTTTTTTTAATTAGAATGGCAAATGAGAGTCTGAAGTTTGAGACTAAGACTTTGTTTTAAAGTTCGTTGAGAGGAAGTTGGGAACTCAAAGAACAACTGTGAAAAATGTGCGTTTTTGAAATGTATGATAAGAGAAATGCAAAAAGATGTTGGTCTGTGCATTCTGATGCAAGGGTGAAATGTGGCTGAAGTAGTTGCAGTAGTAACCTAGAAAATTAGAGTTTTTCTTACTCAGGAACTCTTGAGATACTCAGATTTTGGGGAAGCTGTATGCATCACTGCAGCTGAAGTAGAACTGCAGGAATGAAAGAGCAAATTGAAATTGATGCCTTTTGTTTTAGTGGTCTGTTTTAGTTATTGGGAATAAGTAAAGCCTGTACTTCCTGAGAACTTTGTTTTAATCAGAACATAGTTTTAAAGACTTCTTTATCAACACTATCAGTATTTTGGAGAGAAAGTATTCAAAACTGAAAATGTTGAGAGGGTTCCTGTATATGTTAGTTGCATTTCCAGCTGATGGAATTCACAGTTGAACTGGAAGTAGGTTGCTCAAACTCTGCTCTTTTGCTATTGCTCCACAGTAGCACTTTGTTAGAAAGTGGTATTAGAAAGTGGTTGTCTCTTAATGAAAGTGAAAGATAGATGTCCTCTTGCTGCAGTCTTTCATTTCAATACATGCCTAGTTAGCTCTGGACCATCCTTAATATAAACACTGGAGAAAATCTGATGGTCTAATTGACTGGTTGGTTGGTTTGTTTTCCCAGGAGATTCTTTACAGAACTTCTAATGCCTATTTCTGACAGTTTTGGTCTACGAGTTTGAGGTCTATAATCATCTGACTAGGTTAAAGATGATGACATATCACTGATGTGTATAGTTAATTCTTAAACTAAATATCACCCTACTATCAATTTAGTAACTTCATCTTTTTCAATCTTGGAGATTTCAAAGTGTTAATATAACTTTCTGAATGATCATGTAAGCACTGTAGTGTTAAAAAAAAAAAAAAGGAAAAAGTGTTGAGCTTACTGAGTTTGTTTGTCGTTCAAGGTATCCATCTCGTATTGAGAAGATAGATTATGAAGAGGGGAAGATGTTGGTCCATTTTGAACGCTGGAGTCATCGCTATGATGAGTGGATTTACTGGGACAGCAATAGGTTGCGACCCTTGGAACGACCAGCATTAAGGAAAGAAGGGCTGAAAGATGATGAAGAATTTGTTGTAAGTGACACTTTTTATTTTGTCTTTGACTCTTTCTCTTAAAGGATTCTGCTTGTTTTCCTACATTAAATCTCTCTACCACATAATGTATAATTCTTTTTAGGAAAAAATCTAAATGATTAAAATATTAATGACTGTATTTGTATAAAATAGGATTTTAAACCTGGAGAAGAAGTCCTAGCTCGTTGGACAGACTGTAGATATTACCCTGCAAAGATTGAAGCAATCAATAAAGAGGGTATGTATTTATATATGGTCCATTGGTAAGGACTCTTTGCACATGCTATGCTCTAGCTGTAGTCACTTCAAAAAGTGACGTGTAGAATTTTCCTCACTGCTCAATACTGAGTGAAAATGTTTCTATTATGTCAAATTTAAAAGAGATTTGTCTTTTATATGTGTGAAATTAGAAAATTGGAATTTCTTCTGGAATATAAAATGGTTTGTTTCCTCAGTGATGAGAAGAATATCCTGTGCACGGTGTTACAGATATCTTGTACTGTTGTTGATTTGAGCTAACAATATATTTAAATTTTAATAATTGTCTTAGCAATGGTAGATCCCTTTAAAATTCTATGTACTAAAGAGAAACAATTGAAATGGAGAAATAAAGGAAGACCTTTGATGCAGTACTTCACAATGAGAGTGGTATATCTCATGAACATTGACGTTTTTACTGTGGTTTAAAGCAAATGAGGGTTTGATTGTGAATTGAATTGTTTCCCTGTTGTGGCAACTTAAATATTACATAAGTCTTTCAAAGAATTATGAGCAAAAGTGACACAGTAGCTTAAATGTGCTTCAAATTGTCCAAGTAGACGAAGAACAACAACAAAAAGCAGAGCTTCACTGAGGTTGTCAATTTTTCTTAAAATTGTCAATCTAGACTGTAGGTAACACCTGGTTACTTTGTTCATATAGCCTACAAAATGTTTTGTCAAATCACAGAATCACTGAAGTTGGAAGAGCTCTCTAAGATCATCAAGTCTAACCATCTACCTATCACCACAGAATCACAGAATGTTAGGGATTGGAAGGGACCTAGAAAGATCATCTAGTCCAACCCCCCTGCCAGAGCAGGATCACCTGGACGAGGTCACACAGGAATGCATCCAGGCAGCTCTTGAATGTCTCCAGAGAAGGAGACTCCACAGCCCTCCTGGGCAGCCTGTTCCAGTGCTCTGTCACCCTTACTGTAAAGAAGTTTCTCCCTATCCTTCTTGAGCTGAGGGGCCCAGAACTGGACACAGTATTCCAGGTGGGGCCTCACGAGGGCAGAGTAGAGGGGGAGAATAACCTCTCTTGATCTGCTGGCCACAATCCTCTTAATGCCACAAGGGCACATTGCTGGCTCATGGTCATCCTCCTATCTACCAGGACTCCTAGATCTTTTTCCCCAGGGCTGTTCTCCAACAGATCAGTTCCTAGCCTGTACTGATACATGGGGTTATTACACTTCTCATAAGGCTTATTCTCTACACCCCTTACCAGCCTCATTGCCCTTCTCTGGACATGCTGTAGTGCCTCTAGGTCTTTCTTATAATGAGGGTCCCAAAACTGAACAGAGCATTCAAGGTGTGGCCTCACTAGTGCTGAGTACAGGGGGGAAAAAAAGCTTTTGTAGTAACAAGGTGTGTTTGTTTCTTAACTACTCATAGTGATTACATGAATTCTTTTCTAGGAACATTCACTGTACAGTTCTATGATGGTGTTATTCGATGTCTTAAGAGGATGCATATCAAATCTATGCCAGAGGATGCAAAAGGGCAGGTAAGAATACTTTGGGTATTTCTGTTAGATTTTGTATAGAAAATTTAAAGAATATCTCAGGACAGTCATCTAGCACAACTAGTGTTTTAGTTTACAGTCTTTGTTCTAGATCCTGCACTGCCTTGCTTCACCAGTTTTATGGATGATGACCCAGAGTGTGCTGCTCAAGTAATCTCGTCTCTATCTGAAATGCCTAGCTGCCATACACTTCATTGCTGACTAATCTGTTCCCAAAGTTTTGTCTTGCAGAGTTTACAAAACCAGGGGCATGCGGAGACTTTTTCCTCTGGTGTCCTTTCAGGAAAAAAGATTTAGCTTGTCTGTAGTCTGTTCTGCTCATTTGGTTTATTTTTTCCTAACCCACCTTCCACCTCATCTCTTTCATTTGCTGATGTGGTAGCTTTTTGCCCACATGTTCTTATTAACATGCCTGTTCTGTGGGGAGTTTTCTTCACTGTATCAGGACTTTTGAGGATTCAGACAGATAAATATTTCTTTATTTTCGATAATGTCCAGTTGCTGTTGAAGGAGAGATGCTGAGTAGAAGTTGAGGGAGGCCACAAAGTAGAGGAAATTACTTAATCGCTAGGCATATATTTACTTGAAAAAGAAAAACAGCACTGAAAACTGGAAATAATTACATTTATCTTGCATGGTAACTGTATTCTCATAGTTAAGGAGAAATTATTGATACTATTTGAGGCTCGGAGATAAGAAACGTGGAAAAAGAAAAGCTCTTATTTGCTTCTGTTTTCTTCAGAATGCGCCTTGTAACTTGGCAAATAAAACTCAGGTATTTCATAATTACTGTTGTAATCATCCATGTCGTAACAAGGGCATATGGATAAGCAAAATGGCTTGAAAACATTTCTGTATCCTGGCCACCAGGTTACAGGTGGCTCTATGCTAGGGTTGATCATCTATGCAAAGAGCATTGGAACTATGTGCAGGCAACACTACACTATTTAAACCGTTGCTCTGAAGAGATTAAACTGAAATCCACAGTCATGCTAATGCTGGCTTCTCCTTGCAGTATTACAATAGTTTGTTGAACCAGTTTATAGTATTTTGAACAATACTTTTAGTGTAACAGTAAGTTAGAAAGCTAGAACATTTCTTTTTACTTCATAAAAAGAAAAACTTAGGTAATGTGGTTTTGACTGAACAGAAAAAGCCCTTTGGTGACAATGTAAAGAGGTCGATTACTCTGTACTGCGCTTTTTCTAGGGAGCTATGTTGTGTCTAATCTTGAATTACTATTCTTAGGCCACAGATGTTTTCAGGTTTAACAAAAAAAAGTAAATCCATTTCTTTGCAACCATTCTGGTGTGCAGATATGTTTGGTGGCAGTCCAGCTCATCTATACTTCTAGTGTTTTTCAGTAGTTGATTGCTATAGTGTCAGCCTCATGCATCTCAAGGGCTGAATGCAGATGGCTCCAGTCGAGTGTTGAGAAAGAATAAAGGGATCAAATTTACACTTTGAGATGAATTTAGAATTTTAAAAGTTGTCTTAGAGCAACAACACCCATTATGTTTTTATAGTGCTAATTGATACTGATCTAAGCGTTTCATTTCGCAAAATTAAGAGACGGGCATGAGGTATTGTAGCTTTCAAAGGAAAAGATACTTTTTTTTATGCAATATCTCCTATATTATTATGGTATGGTAAAATGTTTGTTTTTCAAAATATTTTTGTGGTATTTAAAAAAAAATGTGATCTAAGATTTGTTTGAAAATCAATTATCTGAAGCTGAGCTTTTACCAAGCCTAGAACTCATATGAATATTTTTGGGTTTTTTTAATATAATTTATTTTATAAGAAGACATTTACTAAGAAATATGTAAATCCTAAACAAAAAAAAGAAGCCAAGAATGTAACTTGATTTGAAAATTAGTGGAATTGGCAGAGCCAAAACTTTGTGCTTAATTTTAAACCTATGCCTTGTTTTATCTGCTTCCAAAGAAAAAAATACATTTCAAGAGATGAGTGTAAGTAAGCTTAAGATACTTCAAGTTCTGGAGCATTAGCAAATGTAAGATCTGTTTGGAAGGTATTTGCTAAGTATGCAGAAATTGAATTAAATGGAGAGAGATATAAACTGGTTAATTCTTGGATTTGAGTTTAGCATATCTTAAAGGAAGAAAATGTAAACACTTGAACACTCAAACTGCTTCCGAATTGCAGCAAAAGTGTGTTTTAATTAGACTTAGCTGTGAAGGTGGAAAGGCAAAATATTTGAAGAGTGGAAAATACTTGTGTGGCTCAATGCAATGAGAGTATAGGTTAGGTTGCTCTGCAGATGAGCACAAATCAACTGGAATCACACAGAAATGTGGCTAAGGTAGGATAGAGAGGAAATAAATGATGGAGATACTGAGAACTGCCCTTGTGAGAGCACATATGAAGTATTTGGATAACTTACTTTTTCTGTTTCATGTTTTTTGTTTTATCTTTGATGTAATTAGGCGCGCGAGAGGGAGCAGATAGCGCCGGAGCTGAGATTAGTCACGGATATCGAACCAAAAGAAGTGAGTTTTGAGGAGGGTTTTGAAGGAGAGGGAGGGGACTTGGCACACAGGAAGAGGAAGCTGAGGAAAAAGCATGGATTTGTGACTGGGACAGAGAAAAAAGATGTGACAGGAGACAATGTGAGCCAAGATGTAGGTGGGGCAGCCTGCTGAGAATTTGAAAGGTGAGCGTAAGGAATCCAGGCTTGATGTGGAATCGGCCAATCAACAGATTGGTGAAATTTGATGTATGACATTGTATAAATGGGTGGGAGTTGGGAGTTGTGATGTGTCAGGAGAGGAAAAACAGCTGAATCTTTAGTACTTTAGAGAAGAAAATAGTGGTGGCTGTAGGCAAGTGAAGGGGGAATGATGTGTGTGAATTGAGCTATTGGTGTGAGGGTTGGATTGTAGAACTTATTCTGGTTTTGCCTTCCCACTATTGCAGGTTTAAGGTTATGCAAAGGAATATTTTAAAATACAAGTGTTGAACCAATTTATGTGTAAGGCTGTTGGGTAATTTCTACTAACGTATTTCTTGGTCGTGCAGTTTCCTGTGCTTTGATTTAGTAAATCTAATTAGAATAATGACAATTCTTTTCTCAGCAGTGATAATGTTTTGTCTTCTAACTGCAGTGTCCCATTACTTCTCTCCTGTCAATTTCCTCAGCTTATTTGAAAGATGAATTTTAATAAGCATTTAAAAAGAATGAAATACATTTAAAAAAAAATACATAGATGAGAAACTTTCACTGGGATGAGATGCTGTGGAAAGCAGGAAATCAGACTGGATGCTGGAGAGTTAAAAAAATCTCAGCTGAAAGAGGGACAAGGTCAAGGCACAAGGGAGAAAGAGGGAAAACTTGGGAGGATTTTCTTTTTACTTTATTAATTTCTTATGTGTTCATATTTGGGCCCTTGGTTTTGTGTATACTGAATGCTCTGGGGAAAAGTCCTGCTATTAGAGATTTGCAGCTAGTTTCTGTGATTTCTATTTAGTGTCCTGCTGTTATGGTTGTCAGAGTAGATATTTTACAACTATCCTGAGACAGGTTTCAGAATTAATTGTGCTTTAGACTCCTGTTGTTGTTCTCTCATTTTTTTGTTTAATTTTTGTAAAAATTCTGAAAAAAAGCACAAATACATCTTTCTGAAGTAGGATTTCATGTGCTTTTCAAAAGAAACATAGTTGCTTTAGCATCTTAGATGCTAAATAGTTTTTACACATCAGTAGTTCTGCAGCTGAGCAGTCCGTCAGCAGGAATTCAAGGTTAAAAACCAGGAACTACATGTGTCCTTTTAGTGCCTATACAATTACTCTGGAGATAAATTAACAGTGGACCCACAGACTTCCTGGCCAGTTCAGAATCACAAATTGTTGAGGTTGGAAGGGACCTCTTGAGATAATTTTGTTCACCTCCCACCTTACTGTGTTTAAATTTACATGTCAATCTAAGAAAAAAAAGTATAACTACCACCATAATTAAAGTTTCTCTGCTCTGGCTTATGAATGTTTGCTCTGTTTGCTTCATTGTTATGTGTTCTCCTACCCTTTTTAATCTCCATGTCTTAAGGAAGTTACTGAAACAATGAAATAAAACCAAAAAAGTCCTTCATGTTGCACCTGCACAATTATTGTTAGAACAGGATACTTAGTTCGGTGTGGTCCTTGAAGCTTGGTATCTTCACAAAGCTTCTGATTTCTGACTGAAAATTAAAATACTATTTAGAAGCTCTTTGGATGCTGGCTGCACTTCCTCTGCTTCCCATTTATTTTTTGGTAAGACCCAAGCTCCAGCCACGTTACTGATCCTTTTCATCCTTTGGGTACAGTGTTCAGAGTTCTACTCTCAGGTCTCCTAACTCCTCACCAGCACAAATTGCTCCATCCTATTTTTGTCCTGTTGGATGGGCGAGGCTCTGAATGGACTGGAGCTAATGTGTGTGCTTGTTTTGGCTGGCCTAAAAAAGAGGTATGTGTGTTTTTGATTGACTCTGCAGCTGACAGACACACTTTTTGTGGCTGGCATGTCGCCAGACGGCCTCAGTAGTTGCCTGTTGTGTAAGCATTGCCAAAGCACTTCCAGGCTTTTTAGACTGAGCGTATGCATCTTGCATTGACAGTTTGGACACAGAACACTATCTTAGAGAATCAAAATGGTGTTTTTAAGTGCATAGCTTGATGCAGTGTAGAGGCATAACCCAAGTAAAGCAATGATTTAAAAGTACTGTGCTATGGAAAAGGAAAAGCTTAATGCAAGGAAAAGTAATGCCTTTTATTGTATGTTAATGCTTTCTTCATACATCAAAGAAGGCAAGGAAACCACCTGTAGAACGGATATTTCGAAGACTTATAATAGGCAATGACTGGGGAAAAGTTGCATTCAAATGATTTATAAAATGGAGATACTTTAGGTATCTCAGATGATAACAAGGAAACAGTCCAGATTACAGTATAGTCTGTCTGCAGTTGGAGGGAAAAAAACCCTACTTGTGAAGCACTCATGTGAAACTAGACAAAAAGTACTTATTGTGCATTTTTGTATGTGGTAGTAAAAATCTGCAAACACTCAATCACTCAAAACAGATGCTTAATTCTTAATGATGTAGGATGAACATTCCTATTGTTTTTTATATCACATGTAACTTCTCCATGGAAAAATTCTGTACCTTGATGTTATGGAATATTTGAAAAAATAATTTAGTAAAAAGGATCAAGTTAAAATTTTTTTAGTCATATTGATCCCTGACACCCAGGAGATGTAGGGTGGGAGTCTGATCACTCCAAACTAGTGGAAAGCGCTTGGTTCAACCTTGGAAGTATTTAGTTCTTTTCATTGACTTAAAAGCTGGCTAAACTTTATCTGCATGCCAAGAAGTAGATTCATTTGAGCTATATAGTCTGTTGTTTACTCCTTGGATGTTTCTGTATGGTCAAATAAGCCAATCCATGAAATGGCACTTCTATTACCTTAAATGTGGATTGTGAAATTCAGTCATATTATGGAGCATTTTATTGGAATTATTTTATGAAAGTTGTACTATGTAGTACAAAGAGTGCTGACTGTAGTTACTCCAGAAATACAGTTGTAATTAGGTAAGAGTTATCCCTACTTTATCAGTTTAATTCAGGAAGAACTCTGCCCAATCATGCAACTGGCTAGAACATGCTTTGAGTTAATTATAGTTTTGAGTAACAGTCAAATTTGAGCAACAATGGAATTGGTGTATTTCATAGCCGTAAGGGTAAGAAAAAAGTTAATGTTACAGCTTTGGGAGCTCCTAGGTTTCTAAAACTATGACACCTGACATAGGTAGCAGGAAACGTATGCAGTCAGAATTCTATACACAGTGGTTTTTTGAAATTTTTTTCTTTTTTATTCACGTGTTGTACTGATAATACTTCCAGTTTATTCAGGCAATTTAGGAAATTCATTTTGCCACTCTTTAAAAGTAAATTCAACTGCTGTTCAACATCTCTAGATACAATTTCACTGGGTTTGTGTTTTTTATTGAGTCTGAGACACTCTTTAATAATTACCATTTTTTCCTTTTTGGAGGATTGGATAGCTTTGGTCAAAGCTGCTGCCGCAGCAGCAGCCAAGAACAAAGCAGGAAGTAAACCTAGAACCAGCGCAAACAGCAATAAAGATAAAGAGGACAGAAAATGGCTAAAAGTTCCTTCAAAAAAGGAAGAAACCTCAACCTCTACAATCATGCAGGAAGTCCAAAAAAAGGAAGAGGAGCCTACATCTAGTGACACATTTGGTAAAATAAATACTATAAAAGAGAAAATAAGCTTTTTCTGTACTGATGGAGTACAATTCCTGTTGTTAATTTTGCAGTTAAGTAATAATTAGTATTTCTAGAAGATGATGTCTCATTTATTATAATGATAATCTTATGATACATAGCATTAATCGGTTCAGACACAATTTTTATCAGGTAAGTAGTTCAGACAGCATTTACTTCTTGTACAAGACTTCTAACTAGGTCTATCAAGAGCAGAAGATAGGGTTGTTTTTTTTAATTACTTCATTGTAAGCCTTGGTTCATATGCCTACATCTTCTGTCACCTGTGAGATAATTTCTGATCTTGTTCTAAGAAAAAAGTACTCCAGCATGGATGATACATCCATATTCAGGGATGCTTGAAACTATTTCTGAGTTGTTAAAAATTTGTTCATTTTAATAGTCTATAATACTGTTTTCTCATAATGTTGAGTAAAAATTACAAATTTTGGGGTAGTTTGCATCTAATACTTCAATGTGTAATAATAAATCTTTAAAATATGTCATTTTCATCTTTAATAGATGTAAAGTTTCTTTACTGTTTCTTTACTGTTCTAGTAGTGGTTCTGAAATACTGAAGTATTTTGGGTGATGGTGCATATTTATGAAGTGTGAGTTTATTAGGTTTCTCTTCTGTTCAAAAGTAGGATTTCCTGTAGTGGATGTTCCAAAGATGGCCTTTGTGCAAGCAGAAAGCACGTTATCACACAAGAGGAAAAGTAATCTGGGCAACTCGTTTCAGGCCAAGAGAGCTCGTCTTAACAAGATCACTGGTAAAATACTTCTTTTGTTGTTAACTTTTTTCTTTTCAATGTTGCAAAATATACATGCTTACATAAAGGTACTGAAGTACCTTGTATATAAGTTTCATAAAAGCACTTTCATGAGGCAGATATTCCAAACAAGACTAGTGAGTTTTAAAGGAATCTATAAATGGTAATAAAATCTCCCTTGTTCATAAATTCAGAGAATGGTCTCAGACTTCACTGGTCTTTTTAGTTTTTCAGGAAGGTAGCCATCCTGAACTGATGAATTTCTTGAGAGTTCAGAAATTCTGCACAATTTTCTCCCCTATGGGGTGAATTTAGGTTTTGTATTTGTTAACATGATTACATACCACCACTGTAAGTTAAAGCTTTTGTTAGCTGTGGAAAGCCTAAACGTTTTGTCATGGTTTACCATAAAGTAAGACTGTTGCTGAACAGTTTTCAGTATCTAATATAAAGTATACAAGCCTAGCTACAGATTGAAGCAATGAAGTTCTGAAATGTTTTCTTCGGTGTCTTTAAGGCATTCATTCCCTACATTTATTACTCAAAGATGTTAATGGGAACAAGCATACAGCTATAGACTACATTTTATACAACAGGCAATGGAATAATGGTAATCATTTTTATCTTTAAAAGTTGAAACATGCATTTTATTCCAAAATTAAATAGAAATTACCTAACAGAGAAGAAAATCCTTCAGTTTGTATCCCTGCTCCCCATATCTCCCAACAGGCAAATTGTGCAGCTGGCATTGATTGTGTCAGTATTTAGGGTGAGGTAATATGTTTGTACCTGTGCTGGGAAAGTATCAGATGCATTTCAAAAGCTGGGTGGAAAAAAATTGTTAAGTCCACCTCCCCCCTACCCTGCAACAAGAGGTATCCTTGGACAGAGATAGAAATGCATTCCACTCATTCTAGTAAATTCTAGTAAATACTGTTTTGTGTGAAGTCTGGCAAACTTTTCCATGTTGCAGATGAGAGGGCTTTTTTGTTTGATTGATTATTTTTTGTATTAGACAAAATGATCATTCATATAAAAAGTCTTACTTGTTTCTAGATGATAAAAATAACCTGATTTACTAATCTGTGCGAGGTTTTTTCCAGACTTGTTTTGGTCTGTTCAGCTCTTCTTAGGTCAGCAATGGAGGATGTTTAGTCTCTTTTCTTAGAAGTGTGGTCCCATTTCAGTGTCTCCATCAATACTTCATTCTGAAGGAGAAAGTCAATGAAATGGGCTAGTATGGAACATGATATGAAGTAAGCAGTTTTTAGAAAAAACAACCATCTATCTCCAGGATTTTCTTTCCTGGAAAGTTTCTTATTTGGTACCAAGTTTAGTTAACAGATGTCTGGTTTATCAGCCTCATTTCTACTCTCCTTTGCCCATACTGCATACACATTCAATTAAGTCCCTATTTATTTGCTGCTATATACTAGTGATGTAGATGTACAGAGCCCTGTTCATTTCTTTCCAACAGCAGTTAGTAGCAGAAGATGCCAAAACTTGTGGATAGAGTCTCCTTTCCTAAGGAGCTCTATAAGAAAAATAGCAGTCGGATGGGCTTGTGTAGACTGAACTGAATGATCAGAAAACATGTTTCAGCCATTGACTTTATCATTCTGAAAACAGTGTATCTCTTGTCTTCATGAAGAACAAAATCTGCCAGAAGATATGTTACTATTAAGTGAAAGTGGAATAATCTTTTAACTACAAGATGAAATTTGACATACTTCGTAGTTACTTTGTGTAACTGTTCTCAATTTAACACATGTGCAACTCATACTGTAGTTGTTTTTTTATTGTTGCATAAAATGGAGTATTTTGAAAATGTAGCTGCTGATCAAACTTCTTTTTGCAACATTCTTATTTCTTACGCTGGAAATACCTGTAAGTTGTCATTTTTTTCTCTGGCATGAGCTTTTGGATTTGAAGGAGGGTTAAGAATCGAACTGGTGTATCCACCAGAATGGCTACAAAGGAATCACAAAGCATTGTAGCTGTTAGGAAAACTTCCATTTACCCATGTCCTTATGGCTGTATTGGGGAAATAGAGCAAATTATGTGGTTGTAAGAGCCTGTCTGAAGGGAACTCTTCTCTAGATTTCAATTTAGCACTCAGTATTTGTTACTGTAGGTTCTTATCCTCCCACAAGGGTCATGGCTGCATCTGGTGTTCTTTGCTCACCATTCAACAAAATAAAGTTCCTTCCTTTGCTCCTTTTTCTTCTGCTACTTCCACTGGGGAAAATTATTTCCTCAAGGTGAAGGATGTCGCCTGCTCGACAGGTGCTAATATTGTCTTCTGATTAGTTTTACCTTTTGTGGAATGCATGCTTCCACATCTCCTGCTGCAGTGTTGATACCTAAAAGAACAGATTACATCGCCAGCAAGCTTACAGAACAAAACACTTCTGGTGATTTGTCTTTACACAGGCATGGGGATTGGTTAGAGGGATACTTAATGGCGTAGAGAGGAAGGAAATAAGAAGAGTTATAGTATTCACAGATCTGACAGAATCTAGGTTCATTTCATGGCTTTACTTTTAGAGCACCGAGCATCATTAGGTTGCCCAGGGAGGTTGTGGATGCCCCATCCCTGGCAGTGTTCAAGGCCAGGCTGGATGCAGCCCTGGGTGACCTGGTCTAGTGATTGGCATCCCTGCTCAGTGTGGGGAGGTTGGAACTAGATGATCTTTAGGGTCCCTTCCAACCTGGCCATTCTATGAGTCTATGATCTGGCTAGAAATAAAAATCACAGAGTGGTTTGGGTTGGAAGGGACCTTCAAGATCATCTAGTCCAACACGCCTGCCATGGGCAGGGACATCTTCCACTAGATCAGGTTGCTCAAGGCACTGTCCAGCCTGGCCTTGAACACTACCAATGATATGGCATCCACAGCCTGTCTGGGCAATGTGTGGTTTGCAGAAACACAAAATCTGCCTTATAGACTGTTCTTTGTTGAGTATTTAAAACTCTACTTCACTCATTTGTTTCAAATATTTTATGCTTTTCATTTTAGACACATGATTTTCAATACAAAGAACATTGATTTCACAACTTCATGTAAACAGGATAGTTTTTGTCACTAATGCTTATTTAGGTCCATGAAACCTGAATCTTTTATAAAGCCTAGAGCAGAATTAATCTTACCTGATAATTTTATTTGTATTAATGTAAAAGAGCTGAGTAAGTGTCTCCTTTTCAGTTAACCTATTTAGCTGTAAAATAAAATTTGTTTACTGCTCTCATTATGGACACAGTCTTCTGAAAAAGTGTATTTAAAACACAAGTACTTTCCACTAAACTGAACCACAACTAATCTAACAGAGTAAATGAAACAAAGGACCTAGTATTTATTGTGAAATGCTGACATGTGATAGCACTCTATCCAGTTTGTGTGCATGTTTTGTTTGGTTTGGTTTTTTTTTATGTCCTGAACACTTCCTGAACTTCACTAATTTATAATTTCTTGGTCGTGGTGCACTGTAAATTAATTTTGAGCATGTCTAATTTTTCATGGGACGCAACAGGAATTTCCTGTGGATTTGTCAGCTCAAGCTATTTTTGAGGACTTAAAAACTCCATCTGCAATATGATGTTCCCAGGGATTATAATAGTAGATTTCTTTCAGATCTGTGGTTTTTTCAGCTTTTGTCAGTTTGGTTTTGCCTTATGGCAAGAAATTTTTTTTCTGTGAATACTTAAGTAACTAAAGTTACTCTGTGAAGTAAAACTGAAGCTATTGCTATATACTTAGACAACCAAAAGCTGTCTGGTATTTATGTTGCCTTGTCTTTTACAGATTTTTTTTGTAGTGATAATCATATATGAGTTCATGAATGAAGTGACATATTCTGATCTATTTGCTCCCAATATAGTCTTGTTATTGTTGAGATCACTTTGAAGATAAAATCCCTTGTTCTATTCTGTCTAAGAAAGGTTTGCATGTGTTAGAGTTAAGACATAGTAGTACAAATTCTGATGGGAATTTCTTAAAGGGAAGAGAGAGAAAATGTTTGTAAATTATTTTGGTCTCTCAAAATTTAAGTATTGTAAACTTGATTTTAAAGCCCAGCTGCTTGGGCTTTAGAATGATGGTGAGGAGTTATTTTGCAATTGATGATTTCATTTTCACCTTGCAAGTGGGAAATGCCAGATAAGTACCTCTTGTGAAAGAACACCATCATCAGAACGTCCTTAACTTTTTGTTCAGCTTTGTGTAGGGATGTTTCAAATAGAATTATGTTGTGGATATAAGCAATTCATGTCTCTTTTCTCACTGCTTTGCTTTGTTTTCCACAAATTGTTTTAACTAAAAATCTCTGCAACTTCTCTCCTAAGGTTTATTGGCATCCAAAGCTGTTGTTGCAGATGGTGCTGAAAAAAAGGAAGGCAACAAAGAAACAGCTCCAGTCCTGGAGCAGGTATGAAATGGTAGAGTTTGATTCTTTTTCAAGGTTCCCACTGGAGTGTGCCATGGAGATATAGTACCTACAACATTAAAATTTGCCCTTTCAGATATAACAGGGAACTGAAAATTGATCTTATGTTTACATTTCTGGCAGAGCTAGAAGTATGGAATTTTATTTGTCTCTAAACACAGTGTTGACATGAATTTCAGTAATGAGATTTTATGTTAGAAAACTAACAGAATACAATGAAAAATGAAGTCTCCATACAATAAATATTGCACTGCAGGAGACTAGTATCCCAAGGTTCAGTTTCATAGCTAGAACCATGGCTGGCTTAGGAAAAGGCCCTTACACAAATTTAATTTGTGTTTGAAACAGGGTTTTTGACATCAATTAGAACTTCTTTTAAAAGAAGTTTCTTTTATATTGTACGAATTTGTTGTTGTAGGCTTGTTTGTGTTTTATGAACTGCTCAATGAGCCATACATTTTGCAAGGGTGTGTATTTTCATAAATACAAAAAAGAAACTTTTAAATAATGTTAAGGGTCTGATTTTTAAACCTGCATATTTGCAGGACCTGAAGGCTGCCATTTTATCTTTGGCTTACTCCATTGTGTTCAGGCATTTCTTGACTCCAAGTTATGCATTATCTTGCATATTAAAGGGCTGAATGCCTGAGCATGGTAAAGCAAGCTAAGGATGAGCAGTCTTCTTGATTCAGGACATCTTTGTTTTTCAGTGATTTAAATCAGAGCCTTAATGTAGTTTTAATACAGCTTTTTTGTATTAGTTTTCATTCTTCTTTAACAGCAGCATTTGAATAAAATAGCCTTGCTGCCCTCAATTCTTAAAGGAGCACTAGTGTTCCTAAGCCCCGGCACACTCTGAACAGTCCCTACCCCAAAACTGATTTGATACTTTGGTTGTACTGGTTCTTTAGAGCTGATATCTAATTGCATTGCTGTGTTATTTTCCATTGACACTGTGTTGGATGGGAGTTGTGTCAATGGGACCTGATTTTCTGTTTCTAATGCTGTCACTGTAATGGCTAACAGAGCCACTACAGTGCCAGGGCATTGACTGATATTTTGCATAAAGGTTTACAATGTATTGACATGACATTCCATTTCTCAAATTTTTTGCATATTAAAGATGCTATGATTTTATTGCTACTGTGTGTGATATTTTCAATGTGCAAAAAACTGTGAAATGGCTTACAGCATGTTGTTTTTGGAAGAATCATTACAATGTAAATCTTATCATGCAGAATCCCATTACAGTAAATGGGACTTTGTGGTTTACATAGACTGTGTATGCAACAGTATAAATTACAGTGCATATTTACTAAAAACTTCTTGTTACTTCTTAGTAACTCGGCTGTTTCTGTGTTATTGATTAGGTATAAAAAAGATGTCTCTGTTGTTGTTTACATGCTAATGGTCTGAAAAACCTCACTTTTGGAAATACTACTTAAGCTCCTTTAAAGAGGCATCTAAAATCCCAAATTGTCCTATTCTTTTGCTTCTAACTAAATCCAGAAACCTCACAAATGTTTAAATAATTAACTGTGGGGAGGAAAAATTTTTGAGCTTAAAGCTTTTTTCATGAAGTTCCTGCCCAAATTCAAATTAAAATGGCCGAGTTATAAACCTCCCCAGAAGGATTTCCAATAGCAAAGCTGACATTCCTAAGAGGTCTTGTCTGCTACTGCTATAAAACTGAGTGGGTAAAATATCTTGTAGGTTTTTTTAATAATGTAATGCAGAACATGATAGAAGTGTTCATGCCAATAGCCGAAAACTGACTTTGTTGATGGAAATTTATTTTATTTATATTTATATATTTTTAGTTTACAGTTGTCTTAAACCCAAAACCTCAGAGAATTAGTTGCAGATACAGTAGTTTATTTAACTGTATTAGGGTATGTCATGTTATATTTCCTTTTGACCAAGACCTGATTAGATGAACAACATTAATTCATTAAGGTTTTTAATGTTAATTTGTCCTGTTACAAGGTTAAGCACCTTATCAAAATATTAATTTAATTTTTTTAATCTTGTTTAAATAACTTTGTAATTTGAAAGTAATGGATGCTGTAGTAATGTCATTCACATCTGTGAAGATGAACAATAAAATTGTTTATTTACAAGTTACGACTCTAATTAATTTCTGATAATACCTCTCATAACCAGCATAGGTATACTCTACAGTTCATGGAAAATCTTACTTAAATGAATAAACTGCACTTAGTACATGTGTAATTGAGTTATTGAAGGTAGAACTGATGTCTGCTGAATGGGATGTTTGGCACCGGATCTCTTTACATGATACTTCCAGCAAGCTATTCATGTAGCATTCAGGGGTTCCCTTTTACAAACATAGAATGTGCAGTTGTGGTTTTTGTTTTGCTTCTTTTTTCTTTTTCTCCATTGGAACATGGAAATTTCCAGTGAAAAATAGCATTGTGATTTATAACAAAACCCAGTAATACCCTCAGAGCATCAGATGTGAAGTTTTTAATTTGGATAAAGTGGTGCACACATTCTAGAAGTTATCTTTCTACTTTGTCAGTTATGGTTTTATTAGATGATACTACACTGTCTGATGTAACTGGGACAAGAAAGGGGACAGGTTTGAGAGGTTATGTTTAGATATTGTAGTTTGCCATTGTTGGGCAAGTTGTAATCACATGCACAGTTTATTCCCTAAAGTAGGAAGAACTTCCTTCCAGTTAAAAATCCAAAATGCTAATGTCTGTCAATGCACGCTAATTGTCTAAAAATAATTCTTCAGTATCTGCGTTAAGAAGGATGAAAATTGATGAAACTGCAAAGCTGCATTATATGTTTTTTTTTGTTTGTTTCTTTTTTTCTTCAGAAACTATTTTAACTCTGTCTGCTCACTTTTTCCCAACAGTTAGCAATCTGTTTAACCCTGTGGTGCTAGAAGTTAAGATTTCTTCATGTGTTTGCACAAACATATAGTGTGGTGAAATCCAGACTCCCAGCACTGAAAGGGGTTGTGTGAGAGTGTGTTCAGTATTGGGAAAATTTATTGTTTTCAGACATTTCTTAAAGGAGCATTATCAACTTTTTCAGGTTCTTCTCTAAAAATGCAGTTCACATTAAAGTTTTCCTGAGGAACTCCTGTCGTCAGGGGAATGACTGTGAAGGAAAATCTTGGCACCTGTTTTTAGAACTGCAATCCTCTGAACAAGGGTCACTTGCCCATAGCAGTGCAGAGGCCTGTCAGAGTTCAAGGGCTGTCTGGATGACTCTTCTTTATCATATGACTTAGTGTTAATTAGTCCTGCAAGGAGCAGGCAGTTGGATTCTGATCTTTATGGGTCCCTTCCAACTTGAGATATTCTGTGATACTGTGATTGTACATCAGTGTATGTATTCTAGCCTGTAACAAGTGTTCTACAAGTTATACTTTGAGACAGCTCTGATGGTTCTGGTCTACTGAAGGTGAAAGAGGCAAACTATAAAGAGGCTGTGGTGAATTTTCAAAATGAGAATAGAGGGAAAATGTTGTGTTTTCAGGCTTTCTGCAGGCACTTCAAATAGCAAGAAATGAGAGTGTCCGGAATACTGAAAATAATTGATACTGCTCCTTTAAAAAGAAAGTGATGCATTTGGAATAGTTTTCATTTGTACTGAAAAAGATGTTGCTTAAAAATGTGTTTTGAATACTAAATTTGCTTTTAAAAAGATCAAAATAGAATACAAGAACTACAACGAAGAAACTGAAATAAAAGTATCAATTTTTTATTATTTATTCAGGAGATTTCACCTAAACCACAAAGTCAGAAAAAAAATGAAGCTGATATTAGCAGTTCTGCCAACATTCAGAAACCTGCACTGTTATCCTCAACTTTGTCTTCAGGAAAGGCTCGCAGCAAGAAATGCAAACAAGAATCTGGAGATTCTTCTGGGTGTATAAAACCCCCTAAATCACCACTTTCCCCAGAATTAATACAAGTCGAGGATTTGACGCTGGTCTCTCAGCTTCCTTCTTCTGTGATAAATAAAACTAGTGAGCACAGACATTTTAAAAAACATACTGTAATTACTTATAAGAGATATACAGACATTTTATTTTGGTTGTAAATGGCTATTTCTTTTTAAAATTAATCTGCGTTAAATAAGAGGTCCAAGCGGGAGAATCAGGGGTAGCTCAGCATTTTAAAATATAATTACCAGAAATAATACATTTACCTAATACATTTATAATATTTATACAGTCGTGGCTTTCAGTGGTTGTCTTTCCCTCCAGCTTATATCTCCACTTTAGTATTAATAGTGATACAGGAGAAATCAAACCTCTCTTCTGAAGGGGCCTGATTCATTAAAAAGAAAAGACGTACACCTTGGTTGTGGACCTTTCCTTCTCTGAGACATTCTGCCTTCAGCAGCCTGATGTGCTGTACCTGTTGGCTGGGGCATTCTTCACCTTATGTAATACTTCCTCCAAATATGTTACAAAAGAGAAGATGGGTTCAAGATCTGTACTTGGGAAATATTAAAAAATTGGGTTTCTTTCTCTCAGAAAAAGACCATAGGTGTTCAGCTTCTTAGCATGTGTAACTGATTTGCAAAGTACCAAACTATTGGTTATTAGAAGAACAGGGAAAGGTTTATGCTGCATCATTTAATACACTGTTTTGTGTTAATATTAAATATTACTATAACTTTTTGAGATTATGTTACGATTTTAGTGTTACTTAGAGTCAGGCTTTTTGTTGTCTGAAGAACATTAAAGGATGAAGCCAAGAGTTAAAATGAGTTTCAGTAAGTCAAAATGTACTTTTTTTTGTTGTTGTTGTTTCACTTTTACAATAGCAAATGAGGATGGAAGACTAGAACTGCTTCGTGTGTTCCCCTTAACCTTGATTTGATATTTTCCCTTAGGAGATAAGTTTCTTACAATCTTTTCTCACAGATAACTTTAAATGAATGAGAGGGAAGGGTGAAAGTTCAGCCATCTTCATTTTTTCAGGACACATTGATATAAATTGTATTTTGTCCCCACAAAATATTAGCAGTCATTGTATTGTAATACGCTCTCCCTCCCCACCCCTAAAATAATGGTAAGTAGTATTCCTTGAGCATGTTTGTATTTTGGGTCAAGTTAGACTTGTCTGTAGCAACATTTTTAAAATTAAGTATTTTAAAAATTGGTTACTTAAAAGCTTAGATCTTTTTAGTGCTGTCTTTTAATCTTTGGCTTCTGAGTCTTTGCCACCTCTAATGGAAGTTAATTTTGCTGTGTCTTTAAATCTGTACATCAATGACTAAAAACTGCTTAAGAAAAGGAGAGAGCAGTGATTTACAGTGTAATGATGACTTAAATGTTTTTCTGAGGTAAAGGTTTGTGAAACTGGATGAGATTTGCAAGGTGTAGGGGAGCTTGAGTTTTTTGTTTTTAATGAATCAGGCCTATATTAGCCTATATCAATCCTCCCTTGCCCTGCTTTTTTTTTAATAAAAAAAAAAGTAAAAGGAGGTTCTTGAGTCTTCTTACTGTACCATGGATTTGAAATATAGTTGGGAGTATTGATATCAGGTTAGCAGATGACAGGAGGTGGAATATAAAATTAAACACTGTTTTTGGTTATTTTTCTAAGTAATATGTTACCACTATCCATGACTTTTTAGATCTTTAACTGTGATCATTTGTTTTGTTTACTGTTAAATCATTACCCCCCCCTCCATTATAAGTAGCCTACTCTCATGGGTTTTGTGGGGGATTGCTTATTGTACATACACTGTTTGCCTAAACAACATCCTTTATCAGTGGGGAAGTAGATGCCCTAATAATGTATATAAAGCAAAAGACAGAATCATACCTTGAGCATAACTTTTTTGCTCCTGGTCATCACAGTTTTCAATTGCTTTTACCAATTCTACTGTGATTACCAGCTTTGCAAATAAGAGCTATTTAAAGCACTCCCCATCTTTAGATCTCAAGTACTGCGGTAAAATTATGGTATATCTCTGCTTCATGAACATTGAAAGGTCTCTTTTTAGGTCCACCACAGCCAGTGAATTCCCCTAGATCCTACAAACATAGCCAACGGAGAAGAAGATCACAGCGTTTAGCCACTTGCTCCTTGCCTGATGATTCTGTAGAAAAAGTTGCTTCTCCCTCTTCAGTTACTGATGGAAAAGTGTTCTCCATCAGTGGTCAAAACCAACAGTCATCAAAATTGGAGGGTAATGTATCTTAATCTAATAAAGAACTGCCCAAGAGAAATTGAATCATAACAATTAGACCTTTCACAGTTTTCATCTAATGGGGTATTTTGACTTACTGTAGCTAAAGCTGTGTTTTGTTCCTATGTTATGTAATTCTGCTACCCAAGCTGTTGTTTGTTGGACGTGTGTATCTTTTTTAATATTATTACATTTTTTCTTTCATATAGTACCTGATGTTGCTCATATGTCACTTGAGAAGCGTGGACCGTGTCTCCCTCTTGATTTAAGCCGTAGTTCGGAAGTTACAGCACCATTATCCACAGAATCCACTTTCCGTAATGAGTATCCCAGTAAAGACAAGGAAGATATTCAGATGATTACATATCTTTCTTCCAAACCAGTAACTGATGGAAGAGTAGCTACAACAGCGTCAGGTAATGAGATTCAGTATACAACCAGTTAGGTTTATAGTTGTAGGGTAAAACCATGTACCTATTCAGTCATACAGAAAGGGGATACATTTACTTTTGTTTCTCCTTTCTGCACATTTGCAAACCTGCCACTCTTTCTGGGGTCCATCCATCTGCATATTCTTCGTCTTCCACTGGCTTTAAGCTGCATTAGCACTTTTTCTAACACTTTAAGGAGGATTTAAGAGTGTGTAATAAAAAGAGCATTTCTTTCAAAAGTATTTTATATTGTTAAAACCAATAAAAATAATTTATACAGTTGTTTACTAACATACTAAATCTAGATAGATCTAGATCTCATTGATATGGTGGTGTCAGCTTTAAAACTTAGTAGTGTGTTGCAAGGCAGTCAAAATTCCTGTACCTTTACTTCTGTTTGCAGTGAAAATTTTGTCATTTGCTTGCTATGAAATGTTGAAAATATTTCTGAAAAATCCTGTAAAACTTACATAGGCTTGGTTCACCCTCACAGCATAGAGCCAAATACTGGAACTCTGCTGCCTCTATCAGTGCTGCCTCACTTTCTAACAGTTCACTGGCTGCTGTGGTTTAAGTGAATCACTTGGACAGAGGCAATTAGGAGTCTGGGGGAAGAGTTTACATCCTAATTTGCAGACCCTAGAAGTAGGTTGTTTTTATCTGATGTATATTAGGTGTGCAGACACTTACTTTCATAAATAAGTCTCTTAGGTAGGTGAGTATCATACCATTTTTTAATTGGCTCTCAAGAAAGAATTCTTTTTCGAGCCTTTTTTTAATTACTATTTTTTTGTGTTAAATGAGACAGTTCAATAACGTAAGAGGAGATAATCAAATTACTGTACTCTGCTGGGGAAGTTTTTGGTAAATGTGATTGATAGTAAGGGAGGACAACATGACCTTAAATTATATAACTATAGCACTCAAATGATAAGTCTTGTTTAGGAGGAAGGAAGAAAAAACTAACAACTTTGCATTAAGCTGGTGCTGTGGCTGCAGTGCTCAGTATGTCAGTGAAGCATTTTCTTTAGTATGTACAGTCTCATCTTGGATGTCTGCTCACACTCCTGTTGAAGGTATAAGGTGATTGCTTCATCAAGCTGTAGCATAGCCATTTAACCTGATGTAGCAAAAGCTGCATAGGATTCTTGGATCAATATTTTGTAGATTAAAATAGATTGTTGTAATTATTTAAGTTGTCAAAATAAGGGCAATGGGAATTTCTAATGAGCTACCATTTAATCTTTTAAAAATATTACCCAATTTCTCAAGTGAAGCCACATTTTCTTCATTTACTTTTCATACATTCCATAGCAGTAGAATTGCAGATTCCTGAGAAAATTACATCTGTAAAAGTCCTTTTATCTAACATCATCTGCCACTAAGAGAAGTGCTTTTGGGTGTTATCTATTTGCCCACTCAAAGAACAAGATCATAAGAGACCAACAGCTTCCAACTGCCATCTGTTTCTTGTTTGTAAGAACTCATTTCAGTTACTAGTAGTTTAACTGCTGGGTTTTGTCATGTGTATTCTGGATCACTTAATGTGTAGTTGGTAATGCTGATGCCAGCTTCCATCGTGGGACTGGCTTGGAGTCTGAGTGAGCTGGTTCTAAAGCCAGCATCCATGAGTACACTGGTGCCTGTTTATTTGTTGAGCTGGGTCTTGGTCTTGGCCACATCTGACTAATTAAAGAGTTAATAGTTTTCATTTATAGCTGCCTTTATTTATGACTCAAAAGTATTTGACATGTCCACGCACTTTGTGTCAGGGAAAACCATTCCCTGTCAGAATTACTAGTATTACTTGGTATTACTACTTGAGTCCAGAAGGGGAAGATGGAAGCACTTGCAACCTATGCTGAAAGATACGGTTTATACTGTATTTAAAGCTTAATGGATCTTTTTGGATCTACATAATTTTAAGAGTTACAAGGAACTGAAGTTTTGGAGCTAGCTACCTCTGTCAATAGTTATCTCTAGGACTCTGTAACTGAAGTTCTTAGTCTTTTGGAGCCATCTCAGGCTTTCTAACTCTGGTGAAGCTCGTTAGTCTGCTTTCTCATACTCTTCTTAGGAGAAAAAGAAAAATGTAGTTTTTAAGTTCAGACTCGAAGCACTGTTGAATAGTTTTTGTTGTGTTCTTGGCTATAAAAGGCATAATTTTGTTGTGAAATAGCACAGTATCTCAGCATGTTATTTAAGCATACATAATTATACCAAGTTCTTGCATGCTCCAGAAGAAGGACTAGAATCCACTCTATTTATGACTACCTTTGTTTTTCTAATGAACCTGTTTAAACAACGGCAAGCTAGTATATAAAGGAGAGGTGCCCAAAGCTTTCCTGTCTCATTCCTGTTGATGCTTGAAATTACAGAGAGAAGTTAATTTGCATAATGAGGATACATCTGTTGGCCTAAGTTTAATTTAGTATATTGCATTATTTAATGGATACGTTGTGATACAATTGAGAACTCTGAAAGCAAGCAAGTACCTCCCATATATTTAAAGTGCATTTCATCCTATTCACTAGGAATACAAAACACAAGATTAATTATGATAGAACCATGTTATAATTTAAGTTGTATTCTAATGCATATGATAATTTTTTCTGTTATTAGAAAAGTTGAAACATCAAAAGCCATGGAATAGAATATCATGCAACAAAATAAATCACATTGGCACAATTTATTTTAGTTGGCTGTATTGAAATAAGCAGTACCACTAAAAGCCTCTCTGTGCTGCTGCACTTCTAGCACAGCAGCCTGTTCTGTGCATGTGCTCACAGGAAGAGGGCTTGTGTCACTTCACCATGCCAGACCAGGAGATGTTGCATTGGAAGTGTGTCATAAATTGGATTGGAAATTGCTGCAGTTTGCATTTGCTTTTCCTCTGAAATCAGTATTATGGTGATAGAATTGATCTTAGAACAATGATATAATCAGTAGTTAATCAAGTCTAATCTCTAAGCATCTTACTGCTGAGTGCTAATTGCAGACCTCCCACACTTTGCTGTGTGGGAAGTGGCTGACTAGACTCCAACAGGAATAAAACTGCAATTAACAGTAGCACTTAAAAGAAGGTAGTATTTTCATAAAGGAATTTTTTAATAAACATATTTTTCTTGTTGTATTTGTTACTTGCTCTTCAGACTGTCTACTTCATCTGGTTTTGTTGTCACATATAAGGCACAGCAATTGCACAGATGAAAATTAGACTTTGCAAGCCTTAACACTTGATTTAGGATTTAGGTTTCTGATTAATAGAAATAGAAGCCAAGGAGAACATTGCAGTTTATGCAGACACAGTAGTAATCTCCCTTTTCAGGTTACTGTAGAAATGCAGTCTTGAGAGCTCTGTCCTTGAGATGAATATTTGTGTGACTGTAGCAGATTTCTGCCTGTCATAAATGTTCACTCAAACAGTTATTTAATTACAAGCTGATTACTTTGTCAGATTTGATTGTGTTGAAAATTATTGAGATACTGAAGTTCATGGTGTTGTGACTATCAATATCAGAGCATGTTTGAATGTCTGGGGTCAAGATTTCTTCTGAATAATTCATCTAGTATTGAGAGTGAATTTCTCCTGGGATTGTTTGGATGGAGTATTCTCACATTGTTTCATGAAATGGCAGCAACCTGACCAAATTACGTGCATTTGGGTGATCCTTTTGTGCTCTTTTTAGAAACAAGACATTGATAGCATGATGATGTGGAGAAGTATCACTTTTTTCCTTTACTGAGGTGCTAAAATATACTCATTGCTCCACAGATGGCAAAGCAGTTCAGTCCTGTAACAGAGACAAGTGTTAATTAGGAAACTCAAAAAGGAATAATTTGGGTAGTGGTTTTTTTATTGATAAGTATCCCAGCAACCTAAATCCACTCAAAATACAGACAAAGGCAAGAGTCTAAATAGTAGACCAGTCTTGAAGGGATTAGATGAGATTGTTGATTTGAGGTAGTGGAAAGGCTCAGGTAGCCTCAGCCATGGTCGTGCAGCTTGTGTATTGTATTAGAAGCCAGGATGAAGAACTGAACAGCTGCTGCTGGCTAGATTGCATGCATGTGTCTTGCATCTTGCAGCTGGGAACATCTGGCACTTAGAAGTGCTGTGTGGTGTAGTAGGTGATGTAACACTTTCCATTGCTCTTGCTGCCCCTGCAGATTTCTCATTCTGTAGCATTTTGATTGTAGTAGAATTGAATCTGTCCAAGCCTTGTTCTTGCCTTTTCACCAAAATCCTTTTACAACTGATGAATTGACTAAATTGTCTTAACACTGCTTATTTCAATTCTTATTTGTTGTTTTATCACTGAAAATTGGGGGAAAAAAAAGAGCTGGAGAGCTTAAAGAACCCATTCTATATCAGCTTCAAATTTCTTTTTTAGTATCTTGATCAGTACTGACAGGTTTGTTATTTTGTTTTTGTTTGTTTTTCTCTTTTTGTTTCATTGCTTTAATTCAAAAGTGTTTTTCACATGCTGATATTTTGTTGGGCTTATATATTGAGAAACATCAAAGGTGGCTTGTGCCTCCTAGTGTTTGTAGCTGACATTGAAAAACCTAAACCTCTTACGACTTTGCAGAGCTACATTTTTGGACAGTATGACCTTGGCATGGTCCTAAAATGTCCTCAATGGTCTGGTGAAGGTTAGGCTTAACTAGTAAGGTTAGGCTTACCTAGTAACTTATGAAAGTTGAAACTCTCAGTATATTGATGAACATAATAATAAAGTATCTTGAATGACCTCCATAATGCTCTTTATAAACAACTTCTGTTCTAGTTTGATAATTTGAAAATCCCATTGCCCTATTTGATTGTAATGTTAGCAATGAAAATTACAATTTGAGTTTTGTTTTGCCATGTTTTCTGCAATAAGCAGAAGGGTTTATTTTATACATAGCACTGAAAATGTTGTAGCAGAGCTTAGTTTCTCTGTTCACATAATGGAATGTTAACTTAAACAATATTGACAATGTCAGCAGCTCTAACCCTTACTGTTGATGTGGGTTTCTATTACAGTGAAATACAAAGGAAACAAAAAGGCTTAAAAGTAGCAGCAAAAGTACACTTTAAATAGTACAAGTAGTTTAAAAGCAAGTGCAAATTCCAAAACTAAAAAATGCTCTGTGGCTAAGACCTAGGCATTCATATGCAGTAATTAGATGTTAAGTGTGATGATATTATTACCAATACTTGACATTTCAGTGATCTGACCCAGCCAGTGATCTGGCTGCAATCCTTATGGAATGCCTAGTAAATCTGTCTTCTTGTTTTCAGCACCCTCGTCCCATGTACATGCCTTGCATCTGGAAATGCCTTTAACCAGTAGTCTAAAGTTACCCAAAGGGAATAGTAAAAAAAAGAGGTCTTCCACATCAGTGAGCTCTGAAGGGACAGAGATACAGTGCTCTGTGCCCATAAAGGAGAAGTGTTTTGAGAGTCTGAAGGAGAAAATATTAAAGAACATGATTGAGAAGGACAAGCGTT
Organism: Bucco capensis; assembly: GCA_013396975.1. Taxonomy (NCBI): domain Eukaryota; kingdom Metazoa; phylum Chordata; class Aves; order Piciformes; family Bucconidae; genus Bucco; species Bucco capensis. Next base: position 133,833 of record VWZO01010925.1, read on the forward strand.
CAGAAGTTGGTAAACTACAATACTTTTTGTTTCCAGTGCTTTAAACAATAAAAATAATCATAAAGTGCCATTAAAAATAATTGTATTGTTTGTATGTTTCTTCTTATTCTGTACCATTAGGACTTTTTATGGTCTAATGACTTTTACAAGAAAGTGGGTCATCAGCCAGATATTGCTCTTATGGCATATATTCTTTTTCAATTTGCAGGTACAACAAGAATGGAAAGAAAAGGAAAACCAGAGGACAAAAGTTGTGCAACATACGGTAGGTACAGAACAACAATATTTTTAGGAAGAAAGAAAACATTTTATAACACCTGATATCCCTGAAGAGCAAACGTAGAAGTATAAAATATTTCCTGGGCTCAGCTGCCCTTCTTCTGTTGGCTTAGGACTTAAAAACAATTCTTATATATAAGACAAGTTTATAGTAGAAGAGTAATTTTATGAGAGACAATGAAAGTGCTCATAGCAAGGATTTGGGAGGATCCAAAATTACCTATGGGAGACCTGGGGAAAAAAACCAAAGCTTTTTAAAAATTAATTTATTAGTTGGATTAGAATAATGCCTTTATTTCCTTATAATGACTGATTTATGGAGGGGCGAAGAAAACGGTTGTTACTAGCAAAACATTTGGCAATTGTTGAAAGAAATAATAAATTAATAGGGTTTTGATTTTATCCTGTGTTTAATTAGCTGAACTCAATCTTCAAGGTCTCTTCCAGCTATGATTCTATGATTCTATAATTAAAAAAAAAAAAATGTATATATATAAAAATCTCCAGAATTATTAGAGATGGACAGGAATTAATGTAAGTGATTCTGCCTTGTTTTTCCAGGAGGTGAAAGTTCTGTTTCTGTATTCCCCAAGAATATAATGAGACTCCAATTTGTATGCAGGAAACAATCCTTAAATACTGACTTTAAGAATTCATTTTCTGTAACAAGTCAATTTCCTCTTTATTTATCTCAGTGCTGATTACTTCAAAGATTATTACAGGGTGAAAAATGTTGTGGAATGTATTTTATCCGGGAGAATTAACAGGATAAATAGCATTTTCCCAAGACAAAGTACTTGTCCTCACGTTTATACCAACAGTGCTTAGAAGTGAACTGGAGTGTAAAAAATGTATCATAAATTTTAGTCAGAATCAGTTTTCTGTGAGGATGTCACTGTGTAGTAGAAAGTGCTGACAGCATCAGCAGTTTGGTCTTACTGAAATTTCCTTCAAATGACTTTGTAGGGCGAATATGGGGGTTTAAGATGATGATGTCTTTTTAGTTTGGAATTTTTGACTTCTGAAAGCTTTTTCTCTCGCCCAAACCATTTTAAGCTGTAAGTAAAATAGATGCTATAAGCTATTTAAATAATGTTAATTATTTTGTGTGCTTTGCTATATCTTCTTCTGCTATGATATCTCATTTGGAAATACTTTAAATGATGAAATGTTACTTGTTGGGAGAGATTCCTTTGAACCAGCAATTAATAAGAGACATGGAAAAAGATATCAGGTAAATTAACTGAACGATTTTGATCTGTCTAGGCAACTGAAATATTTAATTTTGGATGTAATGTTTAAGTTAAGCCAAATGAAGCAAGCAATTTGGAATGGTACTGCTGTTTCAAAATGTTTAATTTTTATTTCAGGTAAAAAGAAAGAAAAGGAAAAGGACAAAAAAGAGAAAAAGGAGAAGGATCATAAATCGAAACAGAAAAAGAAGAAGAAAAAAAAGAAGAAATCTAAACAGCATGGTAAGTTCAATTTACTTTTTTTTTATAAGCAAAATGAATCAGTGTATTTCTGGCACTAGATATTAAGACTTGTTTCTAAACAATATGAATATCAAATTTTGGAAATTTCAAAGAATAAGTTTTGACCTTAAATGTTGAAAGGATGCTTAGGTCTCTGACCTGATTTTTGTGTTTATAGCCTGTCTGTATATGATAGTCATAGATATTTCATAGATGTTTTTTTCTTTCTTCAAATGATAGGCTCAGTCTTTTCTCTTCAAATTCTTCATTTGAAGCTCTGTATACACATCTTACCTATTTTGCTCAGACATTAAAATTATTCTAGTATCTAGTCCATTGCCGAATTTCAGTGGTTAACAGCCCCTGCTTAACAGTCAATTCTTAACAGCTGAGGCTGGCATCTCTGCAACAGCCTTGTCTGCTGTCTGGACAAATGGTGATTCCCTTTGTTTTTGTCTCACTTCCCTGTTCCAATTCTTTGATCGTATCATTCTTATTTTTTTCTTTCTGTTTTCTGTTCCCTAGAGAGATGAAAATAATTTGTATTTTTTTTAGATATGAGTCTCTAGGTACCTTGTGCTTTCTTAAGAAAACAGAAAACTTGCTCAAACCATGTTGTACTTTTTTTTTTGTACTTGTTTGAGAAGTACTCCTGTGAAAGTGTGATTTAAAGTTTTAGCAGCATCCCTTCTCTAACTCTCCTTGGCATGGCATCTGTGAAAAAACTGAACAATGTTTTGGTTTTATTTTATGAATAAAAAAACTATTCTGCTGACCAGTACAGTTTTACTGTTTCTTTGTATTTCTTCCCTCTTTCCACATCACTTTTTTGTTTTACTCTCCCATAAAATCACATTGCAGGTTCCTTGGTTTACCTTAATTTGCATCCAGGGCAGTCTTACTTGCAGTATTATGGCCATAAAAATAACAGCATGGGCAAATGCAGACTCATTCTGTCTTGTCTTCTTGCCAAAGACTGGTTTCCCAAGGAAGCTGTGGATGCCTGTTCCCTGCAAGTGTTCAAGGCCAGGTTGAACGAGGCTTTGAGCTACCTGATCTTGTGGAAGGTGTCCCTGCCTATGGCAGAGGGGTTGGAACTAGGTGATCTTTAAGATCTCTTGCAACCCACACTAACCTGTGATTTGTGATTTCATGACTTACCTGAGACAGGCTCTCCAGTCACTGTGATTAAGGACAGGCTTGCAAATGTGCTTCTGCATGAACTCATGGGCCTCTGTGACCAGAGATCCCTCACAAATGGCTGGCACTTCAGTCACTCCAGTCTCTTCAGGTGCTGCCCCCACCACATTGGCACTTTGACCCGTGGTCTGACTTTGTTTGCTTACACTCAGACTCCCCTGTGTACACCTGCACACTGAATAGAGCCTCTCACCTGAGTAAGAGTTAGAAATGGGATTTAAGAAGAATCACACTATAGTCAAGGTTGGAAGGGGCTTCTGGGTGTGCTCTGATCCAAGGCCCCTGCCTAGGCAAGGCCACCTGGAGATGGTTGCCAAGGGCTATGTCCAGAGAACTTTTCAGTATCTCCAAGGGGGGAGACTGTACCACCTCTGCCAGCACAGGTACGACAGACACTGTTCATCAGATGCAGGGCATGGTCAGACAAGTGTACTGGCCAGCAAATTATTTGTGTACGATTGACCCTTTCTGCTCTGGGTAGCACATCGTTATGGATTTTGTGCCTGGGTAATGGGGGTGATGGTGCTGCTGGGAAAGCCCTGACAGGGGCCCTAGGCAGAGTGTGTTTGTTGTTTGCCTGCTCATCATGCTCCTCTGGGCTTGTGCATATACTACTGGAATGCTCTGAGCCCCATCCCAGGAGCTGTTGGCCCTTCAGTGGCTGATGGCTCCTGGGACAGGCCTGGGAGAATCCCAGGAGGGTTTGTTTTTGGGGCTCCTTGTGCTCCTCTGCAGGTCTGCAGACAAGGTTTTATCACTTAACTTGGCAGAACTGTTTGCAATTACTTCCAGGTAGCAATGTTAGTAGTGCTACAGACAGGCTTAAGGCAAAAAAAGAGAGCTACCAGCAGCATTTCTAAGGCTAGCAGATGGTGCAGGACGAATTGTGGTAAAAGAAGAGTGTATAATGCTCTAAGAAAAATTCTTCTGTACATTCAGTAATGAAGGAGTTAAATGGGTAATGCTTGTCAGCTGTTAAACTTTATTGTTTCTTACTGGAAAATTTTATAAGATGCATTATGAAGAACTGTTGCCATTTTGTATTTCTGCTTTAATCATCCTAATCCTCCAGTGTTGATATTCTTCTCAACCTAATGTTGCAGTATACTTAATTTTTTGGGGTTTTTTTGTTTTTTTTTTTTTGCATTTGTCATGAACTTTACTTTTGTAACAGTGACTTACTTTCTGTTAACTTTTCAGATTATTCAGATTATGAAGATAGTTCTGTTGAATTCTTGGACAGGTGCTCCTCTCCGTTGACACGGTCCTCAGGGAGCTCTCTGACTTTGCGCAGCATGTTCTCAGAGAAGAATACATCATACCAGTATCCAAGAGCTATCTTGTCTGTTGACCTTAGTGGAGAAAGTAGGTTGTCTGAACATCAGCTTTCAGTTCTTAGGCTTACTTCTTTAAGAAAGATATTTTTAAAGGAAATCATTTGATTTCCTTTCTGATTTGAATCAGAATGCTTACACTCCTCAAGCTGTTCTGCATTGTTGTTGCTTTGATTAAATGTTGCTGCTCTGCTGCTCAGGAGGTCACATGAAAGGCATTTTGCAAAATTCATCAAGATCTGTCATATACCAGCAGTGTGTTTAAGAGCAATTTTTTTTGCTCTAGGCAGGTTCAGATTTTTAACAGCCAAAAGCTCCTGTATTTCTGTAAACTACTGTGTGTCCACACAAAGTTTTGCATGTGTTTGTTTTTACTAGATCTTTCAGATATGGAGTTCTTGGATGATTCCTCTACAGAAAGTTTGTTACTTAGTGGTGATGAATACAATCAGGATTTTGATTCAACTAACTTCGAAGAGTCTCAGGATGAAGATGATGCTCTAAATGAAATTGTTAGATGCATTTGTGAACTGGATGAAGAAAATGGTTTTATGATTCAGGTAAAGAAATTTTGGAGGGTGGGATATGTTTTCTATGTGACTGTCTCGCTTGTGAAAGTGCCCTTTTGATGTGTGGGAGACTGAAGTTATATGGAGAGCTGTAAACAGAAGTGACAGTAACAAAATATTTCTGCATTCTGCACTTCATATGACTCTGATGTATGCAGAATTATTTCTCTAGGGTGGGTGTTTTCTAACAATTTGATAAGTAGAACAGGTTTGTAAGGAAAGGTAACCTTCTTTATAAGCAATTAATAAATTTGGAATGAAGTTTCCTTTCCTGCACACAAATCATCACTTCTGTCCTCAGACCATCCTGATTATACCAGCCCTTCTGGTTTGGCCCTTGTGCTTTGCAGGACCAGTTGTAGAAACCACTCTGCTCACTGTAAATGTTCCTTTAACTGTATGCATGATCTTTGCTATACAGACATTAATGTTGTCAGTCACTGATGTTTGTGCTTCATCTTTAATTTAAATCTTACTTAGTATAGAAAACAGTGAAGAAGAGTACACAGTGTCTACACAACATTCAGGTGGTGATAGATTGCAACTCCTTCTGCCTGCTTATTTGTTTGTACTCCAGTGAGGGGAGCATTTCCCACCTAGGAATAAATGATTTAAAATCTTTGTCTCAATAAATTCATAATATAATGATTAGATCAGATGCAGGCAACAGTGTGGAAGAACTCAATTATCAATAACTTTAAAACAAGCCATGAACTTCCTGGTTTTTTCTTCCCACTCAAAAACCAGGTTTGTATTCAACTAATAATGTGGTACAGTTTTTGCTGAAAATGAGCCCTTTTAGCTGAATTTTGAAGGAAGCAGGTATTGCTATCCTGTGTTAATGGACTTAAAGTCTTTTGGAAATGACAGGAAGACCTGAAAATGAAGGACACAAACTGTCCCTGGGAACACACTGAAATGCAGTGCTGCATTGAAGGAACTGAGGAGGAGTTCAACTATAGTAATAATGTGGGAAAATGGACTGGTGTAGAAATCTTTGGAGAGGAGAGGAAGTTGTAGCCATTACAGTGTGACAAGAGGAATGGAGATTTCAGTGTTTTGAGTAAGCTGATGCTCAAAAGCAAGTCAAAACGAGCAGATACTTTCAGTAGTAAACCAGCAAATAATTCAGAACACAGCCAAATGCTGAACTGAGACAGGGAAGCATATTATTCAGTGGTAGTTTCCTGCATGTTTCTGAGGTCCAGTGACAGCCTGATTTTTCCTCTTCATGCCTTGTCTCAAAGAGAGCAACCAGCTTGCTGTTCCTAGGTCCTCATGTCTTACCACTTCTATTTTGCTCTTCTATTCTCCTGTTTCTCCTCTTTCATTTTCTCTTCATTTTCTTTTTCTTTTAGATTATCCATTGGTGCGATATTAAAAACATCTTTCTAGCGCACTGGAGAGATGCTTTGTAAATATAAATAATTAAACTGAAGAGTTTTCTGCTTTTCACTGTTATGCTGTAATGTATTACATTATCTTTCTACTTTACTGTAATATTATACTCCTGTCTTATGTTTCACTACTAAATATTTAGGTGCTACAATACTGAATGTTGTAATAAAATACTATTAAATATTCAGGTTTGTTTTTTTTTTCCAGTCTGGAATTTGTGGTTGAGGTAACTTTCAGAACTAGAGCTCCTTTTAAGCTTGATGTCTTTGCCTACCCAAACACAAATTGCACAATCATAGAATCATAGAATCATCATGGTTGGAAAGGACCTTCAAGATCATCAAGTCCAACCAATAGCCCTACACAACTATGATAATCTTACTCAAACCAGCTATTTAAGTTAAACTGCTGTTCTCTGCATTTTGACAATACAAGAAATAGCTTCTGATTTTTGAATCTACTTATCTCAGTTTTAGTTTTTGCTTTGTGTGTGTTTTTGTTTTTGTTTTTTCCTGATATAGTGTGAAGAGTGCTTGTGTTGGCAGCACAGTGTATGCATGGGGCTGTTAGAGGACAGCATTCCAGAGCAGTACATCTGTTATATCTGCAGAGATCCACCAGGTATGGGTAAACCACCTTTATCTGCAGCTGTTTGCTTGGGATTTTTAAGCAGAGATGTTATGCATTGCTTAAACTGTTAAAGCTTTGTCTGTTTTGTGTTACCTGTTACACTTCTCTGGGGCAAGTGATTCTAAGTTTGACTCTGAGCAGAAACTTACTTCCTGTTGGACATCTTGTTCAGCTATGCTAAATCTTATTCATGATCTTAATTACCATTGCTTTAGTTGTTGAAAATTCTCCCTCAGTCTTAGCACTTTTTCTTGTCATTGTAGTTTGAAACAAATTGTAGTTTCTAAACAAATTATTCTTGTTCAGCAATCTGTTTTCCCTACACTTGGAATTACATTTGTTAATTTAACTATTTTTTTTGAGAGAAAAAGGACTCATTACCACAGTACACTCAAATGTGCTGTGGATGTCATTTCATATTAATTTTAGTTTTATAAAGGGAGTTTGTCCAGAATATGAAAAAGTATGAACAAATCTAGCACTTTTTGTGGTAGTGTGCAAACAGCACATTTTGAACTTAAGATTAGGATAAAATTGAAATGGTAAGGATTTGGAAAAGTCTGTTTATTTTGATACTGAATAGACTTGGTTAAAAAGACATTGATTTAAAATTGATTCTGTCCATAGACTCATTTTTCTTAGCAATTACTGGGAGCAAAACTAAAAAATTTGGAAGGAAGTTCTTAGTATTTTTCCTAACAATCGACACAAGCACACATGCATATCTCCTGGTGAAATAACAGCCCTGCTGTTTCAAAAGGGCAATAAGACTATACTTTCAAACGTACTTTCACTCTGAATTTAAGAAATGAAATCTGGAAACTGTTTGCAAAGGTATAAAATAGCACATTTTTTATTAATTATTTTTGAGAAGAAAATTTAGGAAAATAGAGCTGGAAAGATGTGACTTCTCCCATTTGCCCCGATCTGAATCTAAATTGGTGGTATAGAGTCTTGTTTGATAGTTCTGTCTGGTGTACTCTTTGAGCAGTCAAGCTTTTTCTTACTAAAATAACTAAATTTGTCTTGTGTTCTTCCCTGCACTGTACTAGGTGCTTCGTTATCCCCTGCTGTGCAGAGACTGTGTCCCTAATTCTTATCTTCTCTCCCTTCCTAACTATTACTTCTTTTCTTTCTATGTCAGGAGAAAAAGGTCATTCACAATGTCAGTATTTTAAAGTGTATTGGGATAATGGGCAGAAAGGAGATAGACAGGGTATTCTCCTGAAAGGTATGAAGGGCTTCCATCAACCCATTCTTTGTTCTGTATATAATAATAGTCTGATATAAAATTGAGTGTAGATATTGCAGTCCTAGTCAGTCTGTTTGTCTGAGTCCTTCATTGTAAACAATAATATTGGAGTCATTAGCATTATACATTTCTAGTTTTGTTTTCTTTTTTGTTTGTTTGTTTTGTTAGATTTTGTTCTGTTTTTTAAATAGTTATGAAATTACTATGGAAGCATTAGCTAAATACACATTCGTGCCTGTTGGGTCAAGATTGTAGATGTTGCCATAGCATGGGAGCCCTAAGGCCCACTTACATCAATATCCTGTCTGGTAGTGTCTGGTAAAAGGCACCTCAAAGGAGAGTGCAAGAACTCAAATGCCTGCTTTTCATGAAGCCTTCTCCTGCCTTCAAATATATAGATATGTCTTCAGTATTGAAGCAAAATATTTGTCTTTTAGACACAAACTAGGTGTTTTGTATATGTCCATGTAAAATCCACTATAACATTTCTCTTGGTAACCTAGGTTTTCTTTCTTTTAAAATGTAAGCTGCAACATTTATATAAAATGCCAATTTAAACTTTTTTTCCACTTAGGTTGTACTTTGATTGCAAAAGTGATTACATTTTCATTTCAGATACCATTTAGAGAGGTCTTGAGATTTCAGGTGTATTTTTGTTTTCATAACTGTTAAATTTTCCTCTTAATCTGTGAAAACTGAATTTTAATATATTAATAGCAAGATCTTGAATCTCTCATGCATGTTAGGAGTTACTTAGGGGAGTAGAGCATATAGCACTCTAGCTTTAAATACAGTTCTGCTGTGGCTTTAGATGGCCCTCAAATCTGTTTTATTGCTTACTCCAGGTCAGAGGTGGAGTGCCAAATATCTTTATGATAAAGACTGGCTAAACAATGGACACATGTGTGGATTATCATTTTTGAAAGAGAACTACTCTCATCTTAATGCCAAAAAGATTGTGTCAACACATCACCTACTGGCAGATGTATATGGTGTAACTGAAATACTGCATGGCCTGCAGTTGAAGATTGAGATACTAAAGTAAGTAACAGTCCAGAGTTTATTCTCCATCTTTATACATTTTAGTAGCAGAGACTACCAATATTCCTCATAAATTATTCTCTCACGTTGAAGTTCTTCTATAGTAGTTTAAGTCAAGTCCAAGATACAGAGTAGCATCAGCTTCAGTGGCAGTTAGGTGTTCAGCACCTAAGTGGATCTGTTATATTGGGATTATTGGTCATTCAGAACAAAAATGTTTATAGTCAGTTTTTTGTTAAAGGGGCATCTGGATTTATCCTAAATTGATAAATGACCTAGAAATAATTATATGTTCGTTGATGTTGCTTATCAATAGCTGTGATCTAGAAGAAATGGATACTTCATAATTGAGCACTGTAAGTGGTATTCTTAATGGCTTGTTTATTTTCTTACCCTTTTTGCAGAAATAAGCATCACCCAGACCTTCATCTCTGGGCTTATTCAGGGATGCGAAAAGAACAAGAACAAATAACTGTTGGGGTAGAGAAAAAATTAGTGACTTTGCCAGATGCTGTTAATCCAACTGAAAGGACGTGTCACAGTCAAAAGCATAAAGAGCCACCCAGTATACCCCAGAAGATGGAAGAAACATACATCACAAGTGAGCACAGTTACCAAAAACCACAGAGTTTTGGTCAAGACTGTAAAACAGTCGCTGATCCTATGAGCTCAGATGATGAAGACACAAGTAGCTTTGAGGAAGATCAGGAATTTCACACAGAGAATAAAAACTGTTTACAATATTCTTTTAAAGATGATGGCATGAATGAGCAGGTAAGTATCATTCTTCATCTGGGAAGTTTCTTAGTTGGAAAAATATTTTCAGTCTGATAAAACTCAGGTGCATACAAATACTTAAACATTCAATTGTTGTAAGTTGCCATTCTATCAATTCAGCACTAATCACTGAAAGAAAAGTTAGATCACTGGAATAGTTTCAGCTGGTGAATGAAACACAAAGTATGGTTAAATTTGCCTCTGCTAAAACTGTTCATGCTCAATCCAGTGTTTTTTGGGGGATGGAAATTCCTACATTTAAAATTGCAGGGTCTTGATACAAACTTACGTGTTTTTTTGCAAGGTGAGAAAAATGGCACAAGTTGACAGGTTTTCTTTTTTCTCTCAATTCTGTTTTCTACATGTGGGGGGTTTTTTGTTGTTTGAACTGAGATTTGTAGTAGTGTTTACTATTGTACTGTATGCTTTTTAACAGCAGCACTATCTAGAATTGTGTCACAAGTAATGATTTACTGACCAACTCATTTCACCTTGTGCAACTTCTGAGTCTCTTTTATTGCATATTTCTTCCAATTAAACATTTCTAGGGTTTTAGTCAGGATTATATCTGGCTATTTAAACATCTCTTTCTCATTTTTACATTAATGGTTTGAATCCATTGCTTTATGGAAAAGGTCTGAAACTTGTTAGTCTGGTTTTAGTGAAGAGTTCTCTTTGAGCAAAAAACAAAGTGACACAAACCTTTCTGTTTTCTGCAATATCAACTGTGTGAGAATAATTCACCCAACTCATCCCTCTTTTGACATACAGTTTCTGGTGTGGAAGAAATGAGTAAGATACATCTTTTTTTCTTCTAATTTTAGTTTTAAATGTGGCATGTAAGCTATATAGTCTGAATGGGAAATTTGGGCTCGCTCTAGTTAGAAATAAATGTTTGTATGCTAAATTGCATGATTATATTCAGTTTGTGTAGTGAGGAGACATGCAGCAGTGTGAAGTACATTTTTCCAACAGTAGCTTAAATTGTCGTTGTAAATAATATAAATATTTAGATTTAAAAGAAAATATATGAGCAGTGAAACAGAACTAGTATTTCCTTTAGAGACTGAAGCATATATCTAAAAAGCTAGTTCTGTTTCAAATCAGGGAGAGATCTGTTTGTGGCAGTGTCGAAGTACTCTCCTTTTGGAACACCTTAGTTGACCTTGTCTGTAATCAACCTTAATATCTGAAATGGTGCTTTCTGTCTAGACTTAATAGATACTGAAAAGCTCTCCTTGATTTCTCCATGAACCTCTTTGTACTTTCCTTAAAACCATGATATCACACTGACATTGAAGTGCCAATTTTACATGAATTGACTTCTCTGTAAGGTGCCTTCTTCACCTCTCCTTGTCTAAGTTTTGATTGGGGTTTTGGATTGGATTCTCCCTTCTAGCATCCCAAAGAGCCTTCAATATTCTGGTTTTGATAAATAACTTTAACTCTTTTAATGAACATTAACTACACTTCTCCAGGACTTAGTACCAGCAGCTTGGTCTAAGTTTGATTTGATTTTATAATTGATTTTGAGTCTTTAAAAGAAAGTTAGGTTTTTTCATCTTTCCTTTAGAAGTAACTTAAAATCTCTTTGTCCCTGTTTTCTTCTTCCTCTGTCTTCTTACTCCTCTCTTTCCTGACTGAAGGAAGAAATGCTTTTAGAAATAAAATGGTGTTAAATCTGTTACTGTATGACATGGAAAAGAATTACCTGAGTGCTTCATCAGAGAAGTCTATTAATATGATAAAATTCAGTCCTTGCTCTGGCATTTGCCGTGCGCTGACACTATGTGAGCACACATATTCAGCATTCTAGCCCCTAAACCAGAATCATCAATAGTGAAAGAACTTCACCAGATATGAAGTCATAGCAGATAATAAAATGGAAACTGTGAATCCTGCTAATTAATGGAGATGCTGAACTTTTAATTTACTAAACCAGGTATACTTCTTTGGTCATTTCCATTAGCCGAAACATCAGATACAGAAAGATGAGGAACTTAGATATTATCTTTGACTTGCTATGAAGACACTGATTATTTAAAATAAGTTAATCTTCCTCAGATGGTATGTTTGCATTACTCTGCGTGTTACTGTCTTTTTAACTATCCCCAAACATGTTTAGTTCTGAGGCTTGGACTTTGGAGTTACATGGGACCATAGCAATGGTAGGAAGAGAAGCTTTTTGTCTTAATCAGCAAATAGCTTGGCTGGCTTATTTGTGCAAAATAGTGACATAACATCTTGGATATTAGTACATTTTAGGGAGTTTTCCTTCTTTTCCATGTCATACAGTAACAGATTTAACACCATTTTATTTCTAAAAGCATTTCTTCCTTCAGTCAGGAAAGAGAGGAGTAAGAAGACAGAGGAAGAAGAAAACAGGGACAAAGAGATTTTAAGTTACTTCTTAAGGAAAGATGAAAAAACCTAACTTTCTTTTAAAGACTCAAAATCAATTATAAAATCAAATCAAACTTAGACCAAGCTGCTGGTAGACTGATGAAGTTCAGCACTTGAGGATTTAATTCAGAATTTATATAAAAAGGGCATAGAAATGCAGTCTGTATTAAACAAAGTGCTTGAGCTGGTAAACTTTACCTCTTGCCTCAGTCCCCAAGTGCTTTACATGGTGATTTGTATGGAATTTGCATTTTATTTGGTTTAGTCTATTGATGTGTCATGGTACATGGCTTTTTGAGTATGCTTTTGGTCAAGTACAATTCTAAACCAGCATAGTTTGTCATGTGACTCAAGTGTTGAAATCAACACCAGCAATTAAAAGAAAACAAAAGAACCCTCTTAAATGGCAATTTTTTTCTTTCTGTTGCTCCTATGAAGAAGAATTCTGCTGAAGAAAACACTGTGTTTGTTTGTAATGAAAGAAAAGGCTCAGAAGAACAAATGGACACACATCTTCAATGGCAGCTAAATCTCCTTACCCACATAGAGAATGTACAGAACGAAGTCACCAGCAGAATGGACCTGATTGAAAAAGAAGTTGATGGTAACTGCATTGCCAGATACTTGTTAATGCACATGTAACAGCATCTTTTATAGCCACTGTGTTGAAGGTGATCTGAGGTACTGAGGATGGGTTTAGTACTGGATTGAAATTTGGGTACCCAAAATTTTAACCAGAGGTTGTACCCTTGATTGCACCACCCATTTCCACGAGTTTTGAATAGCCAGTAAAGTACTTTAAGCACTCAGGATCCCTGAAAATATAGCACAAATTTGTGATATTAGACAGACTTCAGAAAGCTTAGATAACTTGTCTAGTCTTTGTCCAGGTATGGCTCATAAAATTGATGGATTTTAGCCAGATTGTTCTAGTAACTGACAATATTTAGGAATAAAAAAGAGGTGTTCATTCTGCCTTCAGCTTTGGTTTGATATATAACTGATCTCAGGAAAACAAATCAGGCCTCATGAGAAAACTTGAATTATAAGTGTAGTAGTATTACAGCGTGGAAGTTTACTCACCAGTCATAGAAATGAGGAGTGAGAGGAGCTTGTAGTTTAGTCATAGGAGCCCTTAATTATCTTCTGACAAATGAAGTTGTCTTATTCCTATTTGAAATTTTACTTTCAATATTCCTGCTTTTACTAGGCAATATGTCTAGGCTAACAATCTTAACCTTTTCCCTTCTCTGAGCATAAAAATTCCTTGAAAACATTGTTGAAGATGGGAAAACCATTCTGTAATCTGGACCTTGTAAACAGGAGTCTCTTAAAGTGATAGAAGCAAGCCTTGCATTTAAGGATTGCATTTTCTGTTGTAGAGCTGTCACAGCTAGAAGATCACGAAATTACCTTTCTTTTATGTGTAGATGGTAAATTGTTAGCCAAAGGTATAATTTGCTCTCAAGGTGCCTTTTTATAGTAGCAATCAAATCTGAAGCTATGTTTTGATTGTTTGAGTGAAACATAGAATCATCGGTGTTTCCCTAATAAAAGTTTCATATCTTAAAAATCACAGCTTCAGTATATTTTGCCTTCTTATAAAAGACCTAGAGTAAGAGAAAAGTTGTAATTTTTATGAAAACTGTTTCTTGAACATTTATTCTAATCATCTTCTTCCTCTTCCTTCTGTAGTTTTGGAAAGCTGGCTTGATTTCACTGGAGAACTGGAACCACCAGATCCTCTGGCAAGATTGCCTCAGCTGAAGCGACGTATCAAGCAGCTCTTAATTGACATGGGGAAAGTACAGCAAATAGCAACACTTTGCTCTGTATGACAAAAGGAAGAATAAAGGAATAAAAATAGGTTCTTTACAGTGAATTTTCTTACTAGCCACCAGAATGACAGGAAGATGGCCAAAAGCTGAGCATTTATCTGGTTCTTTGCTGATTACATGGATAGCCTGAAGCTTTAGAGAGAAGATGGGAAACTTAATCAACCTGTTACATTGAAAAATCTGAATATTCAATGGCCAAGCTCCAAAATGTAGTATCTTACATACTGAGAAATGTCAGTATGATTTTAACATGATAAACAAGAAAATCCCTGCACACTAGAAAGCTGAACAAACAAAAACTCTGTGAAGAATAATACTACTATTTTGAAACCTTTCCCAAAAAATTCTAAATTAGCAGAATTCAGCTGACTAAAAATTCTTGGGAACTCCTTTTTTAATGTATTCCTCTTATCTTGCTAGTGAAAGATAGACACAGAGAGATCTGTATCCTCTCTACAAGGAAAGTTTTTTAGATTGTTTCCTTCTCTCATGAGTGTTCAGGAAAACGAACATACTAACTTTGAATTTTGAAAGAAATTACTTGTCATGATCTCCTTTTTAAAATATTTTTTAAAATAGAAAACCTTATTTACAGCACCCTTAGGCTTCTGTAAAACACAAGTGGCAAATAGTAGTAAGATGTGCCAAATAATATTAAAACCACTGAGATGAGAGTTTGAGCTATGTGAAGGTTTTTTCCAAAGTCCTATTCAGTGCCAGCAATCCATCCAAAATTCTATCTAGTTTATACTTCTAATGTTCTAGTGCAGTATTCAGGGTTCAAGGTACAATTTTTGTCCTGTTCTGGTGTTGGCTCTCTGAACCTTTACCATCTATAGCTGGGATGAGAAATGACAAGAGCAGCAGAACTGTCTGTGGCTGTGAATACACTAAACCACTAGAATTAACATCACAAGATACATTATCCAAGATGTTTTTGTGAATGAAATGTCATGAAACCAAAGGCAACCTACTTGCTCTATTAGCTCTTGCTGGATTTTGAGCCCAGGACTTTCCTGTGCTTCTAAGTTGCCACTGTACCCAGTGCTACATACAAATTTGTATGTCTATGTATGTGTGTATAGATACACATGTACATATATGCATACTATATACATTTCTATCTACACACATCTAGTTTTATTACAAGAGACTATGAGAAATGGTGGTTAACATGAGGTGTTACCTTTTAACAAGCAGTTTCTAAAATTGAAAATAATGTATGTACAGGTTTTGAAATTTGTAAAATATGACTGTTAAAAGGAGGCTATTTAACTGATGACATTAAGATACTTGAACATTTTATGCCTCACATCTGTTTATCAGTTCTAGTTATCTGTATAAATGCATTTTAGAACCGATAGACAGGAAACTTGAATTTACCTTTTGATAAAAGTACAAGCCACTGTACATTCAAAAATTATTTAAATTTGCAATCACACTGTTCTATATGTAAGGTACTGTATGTAAAACTGTTTATTAAAACTATTCTGCATACTCTACATTTTCCATTTTTCTTCCTGATCTACATACAAATGTAAAAAAGGAGAGATTGTTACGATGTACAGACCATCCAAGACCCAAAAATCGTGCAATTCCTTTTGAGGATGCATAACATTGAGAAATGTGCCAAAGATGGCTTATCTGGGAAGGACTTTGCAATCAGTGCATTGAACTTTCATGATAAACCATTATTGAGAAAGAAAGCAGCAGGCTGGTTCGTAGCTAAAATTAACCTACGCTGACATTTCCCATCTGTCTGTCATATCTGAAGTGAAATCCAGTGATATCCAAAGCAAAATGTAAACCCCTGTTACAGAGTTGTTTCTATTTAAGAAGTCTTGCCACATCAAGCTTGTAGGAGTCATTACAGAGCTGCATGGTAGTATGGAAGTTAATTATGGAATCATGATTGGCAACTTCATCATTGCAGAAAGAACGTAAAAGCTGAGGAGTTGTTGACAACTTTATAGCAACTGTTAAGAAATAAAATACTCTGTGTTATATAGTTGGCTGCTTAACTGCTTCAAACAATATGAATAGTTGAGTGACCTACTTGCTTTTGGATATGTGAGACTTATATGTTATTCACTTGCTGCATATCCTTGAATGTGGTACTGTGTGTACTGTATAAGAGAAGTGTAAACCCAGATGAATTCCTTTGAAACTAAGTGGAGTCTATTTACGTAATTTATACAGTATACACTGTAGCAATATTATGCAATGTGTGTGCATGAGTGTGATGGAATGTAATTGTAAATGTTAATGAAGGTGGAGGTGGACTGGGAGACTCCAGATGGGAGGACAGAGGTTTCAGTCTTAGTGCAGTGATGAAGGAATGGTTTCTTGAAGAGGAAATCATAAGGTCAAAGTTAAGATTGCCCATGCCAGCTTTAGCTTGTCTTCTGTTTGTGTATGTAATGGTCTCTAAATTTACATGAGTATGTAATTTTTACCCCTCAGGATCCTGCCTTATTCAGGGTGGACTGTGCTTACAAAACCAGATAATCTGTTCAGTATTTTTTTATCTTCATTTCTCATGTAGTCACATATTTTAAAAATTCCTGCAAGCATTCATACCTTCTAAAAAATACAATCTCAGTGTCCTTATGGACAGTGCTGTGATACATGTGTATTGCTTGAATGCTTCACAAACTTGTCTGAATTTGCTTTCTCATTGTGATGTTAGTCTGTAACACGTGAACATTAGTTTTGGCCTCATTTTCTCAAGTATTCAAAGGTTTGGGATGCTTTTGAAGTTTTTTTTTTTTCTTTAAACACAAGTGCCATAAAAATGCAAAGTGTTTTGCACAGAATGTAACCTACAGTTGATTGCTTTGCTTATGTGCCAGTCAAGCCTGATGTGATCTGGCTCATACCAGTATTTCTTATAGTTGGCCTTATTGAGAGCATCTTTTTCCTGTAGGCATTGTTTTCCATCTGTCTTCCTGCTTGCTCTGTAAATAAGCCAGAGATCTACATGCAATCTATTTGCCACATCATTTATCAGGGTGTGAATTACAGTTACTTGTGCTGTATGCTGAAGCAGGCAGACCAGACCCTCTCTGAGGATGAAATAGTATCTATGATGATGTAAGGACTGGTTTTGATATGTGTGCATAGAAAGTTTAAATTTTTGTATTTGCAGCCTTTTACCTTAATACAAGTTCTTAATAGTAATAATAAAAGGAAAATGCCACTGTACAGAAGCCTCTTGTGATTTCCCAGAGCTAAATGGCAAACTTGTGGAGCCTTGAAATGCCCAGCTTTTTGTCTGAGGGTTGTTTTTTTGTCATGGAGGTGTCGGGGTGATTCATGGTCCTTCCTGTGACCATACTGTAGGCCTCTCCAGTGTTTCTCTACATGAGAAACTGTGTGTTCATTTACAGTGATGGCAGTAGGACATTAATGTTGCAGTCATAAATAAAACAGTTTTGGTGACATGATCAGACACCACATGATGGGGCTGCTTCCTTTTCAGTTACAAAATGGAGGTACTTCAAGACATATGGCAGAGAATGTGTTGGAAGATGCTTCCTGCTAACCCCTCTCTTGGGTAGCTATAGAGTGAATAGCGCTCATATTTTGGATATTCTGGCCTTAGATGCGTTGGTCTTTGTGCAGCTATGGAGGGATAGAAGCCTGTTGTCACCTTTAAAATAGTTAAAGAAGATGAGTTACAGTTTTCTGATCCATTTCACATATTTACTGGGTGGCAAAGAATTGAAACTGTTCTTCCATGGATGCAGTCCTATTGTATGGCTGACATCCACCTGTCTCTCCTAATTTTGTCTCTTGAGCTTCTGCATGTGCTCCTCATCTGTTCATTCTGCAGCTTGCGTCTGTTTCTCCTTTTGTTCTTCAACTCTCTGCACTCTGGCTTCTTCTGTGATGTCTGGAGGGTTTCACTCCTCTGTTCTTGTGCCTGGTTTTATCTGGCTGCTGTGGGAAGCAGTTGGAGGAAAGATCTTCTTTGCTCTTCTGTCCTCAGCCCCCAGTGTGTCCTGTGAGCTTGTACAGTTGGAGTGTGTGTACGATGATCAAAATCTTGAGATATTTTTACTGCCTTTCTTCAGTGAGCCTCTTCTGTTCTTGTGCAAGTGATGATCTCCTTCTAGTCGTATCTGGCTTCTAACTTAACTAGACTTGAATGACTTGCAGGAAGACCCTTCTGGCGCTGTTGGGCTCTAACACCCCTTATCAAATGTAAAGGAGTCACTTGAACATCACAGTACAATTATAAAAGTGTTTTAATGCTTGCAAACTAGAATATTTTTCCTTTGTATTTGAAGGGAAATTGCAACTATCTTTTTTTTTCTTCACTGAAATTTTAAAAGACAGAAAACAGATCCTGAACTGAACTGGAGCTTGATGTAGAAATCAACAGCCAAAGTAGGGGATGGGAAGCACCCTGCAAGCACAGGTTCCCTAACAGGAAATGTGTAGTCAGGCCGTTTTGACTGCCTTGCCCTGTTAGTAGTTATATGGAGATGCTGTTGTGCAAAGGGGTGCATGCAATGGTGCCATTCATTTGCAAAGGGGACCCATCTCTGTCATGTCAGGTTAGAACACTGGAACTGCAGGTTTTCTCTCTACTACTTAGAAAACTTACTGTACATGCACCTTAATTTTAGAGTGCTTCTTAAGGTCAGGCTTAA
Organism: Bucco capensis; assembly: GCA_013396975.1. Lineage (NCBI taxonomy): Eukaryota > Metazoa > Chordata > Aves > Piciformes > Bucconidae > Bucco > Bucco capensis. The sequence goes on from VWZO01010925.1 coordinate 152,687, forward strand.
TCACTTCCAAAATGCCTACTGGTAGTCTCACATTTTATTAGCTGATACCTTTTTCTGTTATACTGAGTCCATATGGCTTTAGATGATCATTTTACAAAGGATGTTTGAAATACTTCAGTAATGGTTTTTATTATCCTGGGTGCTGGGTGTGGGGGTCTGTCTGTAGCAATAAGTATTATACACTATGTGTATATCTGTTTATATATGGAAAACAAATATGGAACATGTAATGATGGTGAAAATACACTGCACAGAGCGCAGATTGTGCATTTGGCAGCCATTCTGCACCAGCCCAAACAACCCAAATATAAAACTGGAGATCACATAGAGAAAATGAACTAGCATGAAAATTCATTTAGATGTGAATCTCCCTTTCCATAAACACTGGGCCTGTGTGTAAGGGGTGGCTGAGTCAGCCTTATTATATGGACTTAATAACTAAAGTCAGTTCAATTGCTGTTTACCTCAAACAGCAGCCTTCCTTTCTTTCAAACTGGCCAGAGCCACCTTGGTTCTGTAGCCGTGTGTGTCAGTGTATTGTCACTAAACACTCAGAGAGGCAGCAGTGCACTGTTTTAAATCTTCTATGAGAGAAGCAAAATACTTTCTTCTGTGATTTGTTTTTTATAATAGCAATAATATTGACTGCATTCTATTACTTCCAATAAAGGTCTGTTGAGATTGTTATGTGCCTGGGCTCCCGTTCAGTGAACTTCTGTTTTGGTAAGCTGCAAAGTGCTTGTGTACATTTTAAAACATTAAGGAATCTTCAGTTATGTTTTTAGCCTCTAGTCAATAAGTTATACGCAATCATTGATACTCATTTATTTGTACACACTGCAAAGCTTTAGGGAATCTTCAGTTGTATTTTAGCCTGTAGGCAAATTATGCAGTCTGTAAATTATTTACAGTACTAAGTTACTTGCAGTATGGCAAAGTAATCAGAAGATTTTTCTGCTACTGGATTGCTTTGGCATTTAAAAACTTCAGGGTCTGAGTTTTGCAATGCACTTGGTTCTTGAAAGACAATGTTTTTCAACAACATGTTGCCAGTGATGGCATCTTCCTGTGGGTAGAGGGCTTCCTTCGAAGGTTGTTTCTAGTTTTGTGCCTTTTTACAATGTCATTATAAAGTAACTCCAATTTACTGTTAGTGATTTATTTTACTGTTGCCTACAAACTGCTATTCAGGACTCTGCTGTAATAGAAAACAAGGAAGCAAACAATACTAAAAAAATTTTTCTCTTAGACACCCTGTGAACCAGAGTGTAAAAGATAAACAGAAGATGAATGAAATTGAACCAAATCTCAGTGAGTTGCTAATAGATAAAACGTTCTGTTGTTCAGAGCAAAAATAGATATGATAATAAACATGTAACAAATCTCAGAATTTTAATTTTGAAACCCATTTTAATCATTATTGAAGAGACAATCTCAGAGCAGCCTCTCAAATTTAAGTTGCAAGGCCAAATTCAGATCTTGGAGTAAGACACACACATTTTTTTTCTGATTAACAGACTGACTAAAGAAGAGGTTTCTTTAGACCAAACATCTAGATAGCTCAGTGTCTTATCTTCAGTAGAAATACAATGTTAGCATCTGTAGAAATACTGACTGTAAAAGATGTGTATGAATTGGTCTTTCCCTTAATGTATTGTTCACTCTGGTAAACTGAGGTTTCATTTACCAAAATCTTTATGAAGACCATCAGTTTAATCAATAACTGACAGTTCTTTCAATGAGTTTAATTCACCTGTTTTCATTCCTTTCTCTCCACAACATCAGGTGAATTCCACAGCTTTGTGGTGCCGCAGTAGTGGTGTTTGTTCTTGAACTTGCCTTCTGACATCATTGACTATATTCTGTTGCCTTCAGTTCAGAGAAGGTTAAGTCCTGCATTGCTGAAAAGACCAGAAGTTGTTTTGTCCTACCAAAACCAGAAGGTTGGCACTCTATTGCTGTCCTTTTTTGTCTAGAGGGAGGTGCCTTTTCTCACTCTGTTAGCTTGCTTTTGTCAAATATTGAATTGATTCAGTGTGCAAACCTATCCTTTGTTCCACTGCGGGTTGCAGAACTGACTTCTGCTTGGGGTTTCAAATCAATCTGCATCTCAGATGTCATGAGAATAAAAGAAATGTACCTTGCATCACTGTGGGTACTGTAAGATAGAGGAAAACTGATATCTCCAACGGATAAGTAAGACAAAAGCCATTTTACATGTCTTAGAAATGATTCCATTCTGAAGGGACAAAGGCAAATTCAAATGTTCTTACATGGCCTTCTTGAGGTTCTTCTGTCACCAAAGGCACTTAACCAGCTGGTAAATTATGATACAAAACCCTAATAAATCCTTTGCCCACCTTTCTGATCTAGCCAAGTTTAGTTTAGAAGTTACTGGAGTTTCCCTGTCATTCTTGCAATCTGAAGAGTGTGTCATGCATGAAGTGACTGGAACTGTTCTCTGGTGAAGGCTAGGGTTTCTCCTTGTGTTTTCATTTTTCATCACATGAGGACTTTTAAAAAGAGATGGCAGAAATGATAAGTGTTTCACAAGGTCTTGTTATTGTTATCTGTGCCAAAATCATCTGCATAAGATTGAGATGAATGTCTCATGCTTGGGAAGAAATGTACCAAATGTAAAACAGCTCTCTTCTGTCTGTAAGCATAACAAGTTACTAACAAATGGTGTTAGTCTATTGTTTTACATATTTTTCTTAAAATATGTGAGAGAATTCTCCAATATTGGTGATTTAAGACAGCAAAGCAGTTTATTATTTAGAAATAAGTGAACTAATTGATATGCTTCCAATCTGCTGCCTCTTTCAGGAGGCTCCCTTATGTTTATTTCTTAAACTTAGGGTTGACTTCTCAGGCTCAAGTTTTATTTGGGTGAGAGCAACTCTTCTGTGGGTATAGATGTTTATGTATTCATATACAGGAATCCTTTACCCTTGGGCATTTCAATGTGTAAAAATTGCAGTTGCACAAATTGTCTTTTCTGCTAAGAAAATGTATGCAAAACTGGAACAATGAATAAATGGTCTGCTTCTCCCTTGAGGTTTGTCATTTCAATGTTTCTTGACACTGACAGCTTTCTTGCCCCCAACAATTATAGTCTAGATTGAGTAGCCTTTTGCCAGCATGTACAACAAATGAAGCCCCCATTTTCAGCAGTAGAGCAATGATTTAAAGACATGGTAATTTTAAAGCTTTAGTGGCCACAGTGACCTGTTCTGCTTACTCCTTTTCTCCCCTTCATTGGTGAGCTAATGTAACATACTCTTCCATCTTTTCTCAGGTACTAAAAATAGAGGTCAATTAAAATGTCCCTTCATTGAAGACTATGCAGCGAGGCTGTTCCTAATTAGAATCTCACCAGCTATAGTTGGCAAGTGCCTTTTTTTCTTCTCTGATGAACGTAGATTGCACATACTGCTCTGTAAAATACTTATTTGGGGTTTGGTTGTTGTTTTTTTGTTGTTGTTGTGGTTTTTTTTTTTAATCATGGGCTATTGCATCCCATTGAACTTGTGTGTACTGAGATGCTTCTTTTGGTTTGACGCACATCTAGAAGTGGTTTAAGTGATGCCAATTGCCAAAACTTGCTTTCTCACTTTAAGACACTCAAGACTTGGCTGTTCTTCCCAGTTTGCATAGTTCAGAGAATGTTTTTCTGAGAGTTTCTGAAGGAAATAAAAGCAATCTTGGGAATGTGTAGATACTACAGAATTGTTAGTAATAGTCTTTTGATACTTCTTTAGTTTCCTGTCTCCCTTACTCTGTTATCAGCTACTGATAACTTTTGGTAGCAAAGAATAAAAGAGGGAGGTGAAGAGCTACCTTAGTGAGCATGTTTCTCTCCCCATTTGCTGTACAAGAAACCTGAATAATGTTTTTTTACTAACTTTGAAGAACTGGACTAGGTCAGTATCGCATGCAAACCCCCAATGCACACTCAATGGCTTGGAAATGTTATCCCTGTAGGCACCGACCCTGCTGTCCCTGGAGGGCCTGTGACACTGGGCTGGGCTGTCTCTTGCTGCTCTCGTGTAACTGCCCCACTGCACCTGGGGCTCAGATACAAACCTGAGGCTCTTGAAGCATACTCAAGTGAGAATTTTTGTCATGGTCAAGCTTTTTGTTTTTCCTGATTCAACCACTGATGCTGGCTGTTCACATTCCTTTGCTCTGCATATACTTTTCTCTAAAATTGCTATGCTAATCCAGAAATCAGTTTTCTTTCTGCTTAATCAGGTCTGTTACAGGATTTTTCTTCTTTATGTCTCTGAAAGTTGCCTTTTTTGGTCTGTCATCTGCATTGAACACATTCTACATCTTTTCCCAGCTTCATCGTTCTGCAGACTGTTGACTTTCCTCAAGTCCAGAGAAGGTTGCTTGAAAGTGAAATCCAAACATAGTCCCAGTCATTTTAAAAAGGCTAGTTGTGCTAAAGCAAGCTTGTGCTGCTGTTTGAGATCGCATTTAGCATACATATCAAAACCTGTAGCACTGCAGTGCTTACAGCCCACACAGCAGAATGCTGGGATTACTATTAGTGCAATCTTGGTCTGTGTCAGAGAGTTGTTTTTAGACTGTCTAGTACCCAGGGGTCACAAACAGGAGTATTGCTGTCACTTTTTCTTAAAATTGGCCTCAAGTGTGTGCTTCTGTTATTATTTGACTAATTATTCTGGGCCATTTGTCTAACCACCCTTGCACAAGTGAGGGTGGATTCTCATAATTCCTGGTGTGAGTAAATGCTCTCAATCATAAGAGGTGGACAAGTAAGTGGTACTCTGGAACCAAGAAAATAGTATTTCTGATGTTTTAGGTCAAGGATCTTGCATGTAATTAGTACCAAAAAGGTGTGCTTGATGGTTACACTGTAGTAATGGTTACCACATATAGAGGATGAAGCTCAAGGAGCTAAGCTGCTTCTCCTCAGATACTTGGCTGTATTGAAGTGAATGGTGCAAGTGGGAGTAAAAGGAAAATGTTGAATGCAATTGAGTCTGACCCTCAGTTTCCTTTGCAGACAGTGGAGCTGTGGCCTTGCTGTTTTTCATGTAATAAACCCCCACATTACGGATTGTGTTTACTCCTAGTGCTACAGGGCTTGGAGGCCTAACTCTTGCCTGTCCCCCCAATGGGCTAGGCTCTCCAGAAGCACAAAAACATGTACTTTGGATACAGAGCACAAAGTCTGGCTGCACCACAGCACAGGTGAGAGCAGGAGCTCTTAGCTGGGGTCATGTCAATGTGCTAAATTTGCATGTTGATTTAACAAAGTCCACCCTGCCACCGCTGTGCCTGCTGCTGCTTGATCTCCTCTCTGATGAGCAGGCTCGGCAGTGCTCTCTGGAGCGGGGATGAGAACTGGCTGAGGAGATCTCCAAGGGCTGTTCCAGGTGAATGGGCCTCTTGTGGTTTTCTCAGAAGTATTGTATACGTCATTTGCCCAATTTTGTGGCCAGTCTACCAGCACATAAGTGAACCCATCCTGCACCATGGTTGCTATAAAAAGTCAGGTGAAGGCTATCTGGGGCGTGCAGGGCTCAGTGGCAAAAGGAGATGGAGTTCTCCCATCACAAGATGGGTTCCATCCCATTTTGCATCCTTCTCTCCTGCTTTATCAGCACAGCAGCAGCCAATATATTTGGTAAGTATGCTTGTTCTTTTCCTTTGCCTGTGTCCAGTAGTGCTGCTGTGCCCTTTGTGCTGCTTTGTGTGTTGCTCTGACAAAGCGTATAATGGCCTCGAGCCTTGCACACTGCAAACTAAGCTGCTTATTGTGTGCTGGGCAAGCTGGGTTTGTACTCCAGGTTAAATATTGAGTTATAAGGATTTTTAAATTATCAAGGTTATCTAAGTTCAGTACAGCTGCATTTTGAAGGGAAAACAGAAGTTTTCTGGAAGAACAGACTGGGCTAGAGAAGGAGCTTGGGTAGGAAAAGGTAGTGCTGCAGGGATGTGAAGGTCCTGAAATTGTATCTTATATTTGTATTCACCATCATCTAATTTAGGCTTGAAGCTCAAGATACTGAGTAGTCTGAGTGAGTGTCATCTTTAGTTCTCGGGTCTGAATTTGACCATCCTGCACAACAAGCAATTTGAATCTCTGAATTAGTGTCTTAGTTCAGATATCTTAGTAGATCCTTTCTAGCACTGTGCACAGGGATCTCCACACATCCCAGAGCAACAGGCTCAGAGTCACGTTTGGGATGAAAAATGTTGACATTTGCCTACATGTGGATGTCTATAGGTGAGCTAACCTAAAGTCTCTTCACAGTCCCATGAAAATTTTCACATGGGCTTAAAGGGACATAGCAAAAATTCACAGAAACAGAAGTGACTGAGAGGTATTAGGTGCACAGGAAACATCTGTGGTTAAAGAAGTTCCTGAGCTGCAAATTATTGGAGGCTGAAAAGTATTCAGAATACTTATGATGTATTTGCACTATGTGTGGTCATGCTCAGACCAGATTTGGATTAAGTGTACCTTTGGCCTAAATCACTGTAGCTATGGTTTTGGTTTTTTACTGTACTTTTATAGAACAAGTCAATGGATATCAGAACATGACATTCATTGGATTTTGAGGATGGGGAAAGTGTCAGATCAACTAATCTGTTCTGTAAAAGAAAACCTACTGAATTTCATCATTATTCTGAAACAGCGTCCAAATGTGGTTCTGAATGCATTAGGAACTGAAGAGTTGACTGTTTTCTTGTTAGTTGGCTTCAGTAGTTGATCACTTGCCCCAGTAAAAATTAAGAAGTGCTCCTAATATGAATTAGTCTGATGCTAACTGCTAGACATTGATTCTTTTTAGATCTTTCATGAGATTAAGAAGAAATACCTCTCCTTTTGGTGGAGCAGTGAATGACTTGGTTTCAACAAAGAATAAATGCTCAGAAACGTTAATGGTGTGGTTATGGCAAAGGGCTGTTTTGTGGTGATAGGCACAACTAACTCCTAAGTAAGTGAAGTACCCCAGGTAGCAGAAAATGATAACCATACCAGTACAGAACAGAGCTGACATTAATTAAATACAGGCCTGGAAAAGGCATTTATGAGCATCTCTGTCATGTGCTGTCCTGCTCCTGGCAGACCAGTGAGTTTTTTCAGTACCTCCCTCTGCTGTCCCATGCAGAAAGCATATGAGAAGCAATGTGGAAACAAGCAGAGAAGACCTGTGAACCTGGGACTGTTACCACAAAGTGTTGGCACTAACAGAGTTTTGATAAGAACAGGCTTGTGGTGAAACCAGCTTTACATCTTTACCTTCTTGCTGCTTTCAGAGTATCAGACAGATTCCCAACCATTGCGTCCATGTGAACTTCAGAGGGAAAAGGCTTTTTTAGGAGGAGAATCTTATGTTCCTCAGTGCTTAGAAGATGGCCAGTTCAGGTAATTCATCCCTCCTATTATCCTGTTGATATATATTGTGACATTTCAGTACTAAGGAAATCTTTAGCCTCTGTTTTGAAGAGCCTCCATGTCAGTGGACTGGAGGGTGAGGGATGCAAGAGGCTTGAAGTGACTTCATTGAGCCATATTGCAGATCCAACCTCTCCTGGATGAATTCCCTGTTACTCACAATAATCTCTGGATTAAGACATCAAAGATTAACAGGCTAATCTTGGCAGCATTATGGGCATGTTAAATACTTGGTGCAGGTTGTTGTTTAATGCAACTGCTGTCTTCCTACTCATGCCATAGCATGGTTTGTGATCAGTGTGCCAGCTGGCACAGCTGACCCAAGTTGACTTGGAGAAGTTATTCACCCTGCTGTAGATGGCACAGTTTGGTTTCCTTTTAGAGGCAGTGAAGGAACTAAAAAGCACACGGAGAACAGTGATTTAGAGTGTTTCTTGAAGGTGCAAGAAGTTAGTGAGTTAAAGCTGAGACTGAGGAGCAGTACAGATTATAATGTTCTCTGCTATTATCTTATTGTTGTTACCTTGGCTGGGGGAACTTGACCATTCTAGATTTGACTTAGAAGATGTCTCAAAATGTATGGTAAATCCCAAATACTGAGAATCAGGATTCTATCCTACCTGCTTGCTTCCTGAATAACTTCAAGACACTTATCTGCTATTCCTGAAGACTTCAGAGAATTGTTAGCATTAAGAGCTCCTATCAGGTAGAATTAGTCACCAGAAACATAACCTTTTCTGATCCTATTATTTGTGGTGTTAAAGTATTAGAACTTATTTGGCTTACTTTATGGCTTTTTTAATAATCTGTACTGATTGAAGTTTCTGTCACTATGAAAATAAAATATATTACTTGTGATCCCCTTCAGGACAGTTCAGTGCAGTAGGAATGGTCTTTCCTGTTGGTGTGTGGATGAGAATGGCATTGAGGTACCTGGTAGCAAACAGAATGGATATCCCATATCTTGTAAGTCACAAGTTTCTTTTTTTGTTAGATTGGGTAAAGAACCATTTAAATCTGCCTCTGAACTGTTGAAATCAAGAATAGGTTAGTCTCAGACTTTGATGGACTCTAGTTTGTTGTAATTTGCTGAGAAAACTCAGGTATTGTGTTAATAAATGATTCAGGGCTCAACATGTGCCTTCTTCTAACAGTGCCTCTTTCTGCCACTACAAGCTTATCCTTTTGCCAGCTGCAGAAGCAGAGACTCTTGGTGAGTGGATACATCAACAGCAGTAGCATCTCCTACATCCCTCAGTGTCTGGATTCAGGGGCTTTTGATGCTGTGCAGTGTGACACAAAGTTGGGTCAGTGCTGGTGTGTAGATCCAGAAGGAATGGAGATTTATGGCACCAGGCAGAGAGGAAAGTCAACACGGTGTAAGTAGTATTCAAAAACATGCTGGGTTTTGTAGATTTGAAAGATTCAGTGCTAATGAAAGGTGGTGGATCAGGAGCTTGGGCACTGTAGCCTACACATACCCTATAGAAGTATGGTGCCTAACTGAGGCATTTAACTCCCTTTTTTGTAGAAACATTGTGTGTCTCAAGTTGGAAGGGGCACATAAGGATCATCAAGTCCAACTTCTTGCTCCTCATAAAGACAGTATGAGGCACTTAGGTGTCCATATTCCATGTACTGAATCTAAACCCTTTTCAAACCATGGGGTGGCTATTCAGCTGTTCATCAGAATGTAAAACACTAATAAACATTACCTTTGTTTCCCTTCAGGTCCAGGGACCTGTGAGATCCGAGATCGTCGCATTCTGCATGGATTTGGGGAGAAGAGCCCACCACAGTGCTCAGTAGATGGAGAGTTTCTACCTGTCCAGTGCAAGTTTGTCAACACTACAGACAAGATGTTTTTTGATCTTGTTCATAGTTATAACAGGTAAGAGAGCAGGCTTCTGAAACAGAAAGCAATCCTGCATAACTCTTTAAGTCCCTGTCTTATTGCTTTTTTTTCCACAAGAAGCCCTTCTTCTGTGATCACACATGATGTTATTTTCTGTTAATGAATGGACCAAGTAAAAAAGCTTTTTCTTCTGCATTAAATATAGAACAAAATGATATTCCATCTCTGCAGTCTAATCAGTGTGTCCTCACACAGCAGTAGATATCACATTGTGATCTGCATTTGGAAAAGTAGCAAGGGCTGCTTTTCAGACACACACACAGTAGCAAATAAGATAAATGTGCAAGGAATGCTGGAATTCAGATGTACATGGGAGGTAGGAAAGATGATTCCATATGGGAGATAAAAACAGATAGACAGACAAGTGGCAACATGCAAAGACCAAGTTTCATGTGACCATGGGAAACTCTTGTCCGTTTAGGCAGTGTCAGACCTGCTCACACAGGTGAACCAGCAAGTGATGAACAGGTGACATAAGACTGGCTTTGGGTGGTTGGAGACGGCTGAGGAAGACTTCAAACTGCTGGATTAAGTCATTGTCCATGGGAGCAAGAAGTTGTTGTCCTGAGGAGAAGCTGAGAATTAATGCTTAGGTAGAGAAGTAAGGGATGTAGAGGAACCACAGGGAGAGGAGTTTGTTTTGGTGCAGATGTTCAGGCTGTCCAGAGAAACCATTTGGTCTCTCATGAAGTGCCGTTATCTTGGCATCTCAGTCAACATGTTTCTCTGATGGAGGTCAGTGAAGTAAATGTAATGTCTAATTCTGACTTGGCTCTGTAGTAGCAAAGGAATTTTATTGTAAATGCCAGTTTTGCTGTTTTGAGGCTTTTCTTTTTTAATTTAAGCAAAACTGAAAGGCAGGCACAAAGGCACAGTGCAAATTTGTCAGAGCTTCACAAGAGGTATTTTGGCAAGAGCAAAATAATCTAGCTGTTGTGTCTGTTGCCCTGTGGAGTGTGGAAATTCTAAAAGAACAATTACAGAGGAGAAATCAATGCTTTAAACTGACTTTCCCCCCTCCCATTGGGAGATTTATCTGCAAAGACCTGCAAAGATTGGGTTTTTCTTGTGTCAATGTTGTGTAATTAATCACAGCAGGATCATTTCACTCCCAGCTGTCTACCTTTCTAATTATGGCATTGACTTAACCCATTGCCATCATATCGGACTAACTCAGGTCATTGTTTATTTTCACACTATTCCTGCCTGAATATAGAGGCCAGAATATGGAGTTGAAGGGATGAGTTTCAGAGCAAAGGACTATATAAGAACAGGAATTTAAACTCATATTTTATCTTCATGTGGAACCAGTGGAGCACCTTTCTTTCGTTCTGTGGACTGGTTTTTGAAATCTAGACATGTCAGACTCCCTTCCCAAATCATTTCTTTACACCTTCATAAATATTCCAGAATAAACTATTTTGTTAAAAAAAAAGACAAGCAAACCGCCTCCCCCTGCCAAAAAAAAACAACCCCCAACAACTAAGTGGAGAAATTCAGATGCTTAGAGCTAAGACTTTCTCAAGAAGAAGACTTTTGGGAAGAAAGGTGAGCCGAAATTTCCTAGTGGCTTGGCTGCTGTTACTTACTTTATGCAGATTGTGCCCAGATTCTACTTGGATGGGCAGCCATACAGAAAGCTTTGTAGATTGATGGGAATGATCAAAAAAATCAAAAGACAAGGAAGGTCTTTTTACTTTCTTGCTATGATTTTCATCTGACTGAAGACCTTGTGCTCAGTGGAGGTTCTACCCTATTATATATTATTTCATTGGCAGTGGGAAAAAAAATTATGATTTGGTTTTCTCTATTTCTGAATAGTCAGTGAGAAAGGCAGCACTATGCATTTACTTAAATGTAGTCATATTTCCTTCAGCCATTGTTTTGGACTGGGTCTGATAGATGAGATACTCTGTGTTATTGATAGTCCTCTTGAGGGCTATAAATAAGAAGAGGCTATGAAAGGAAAAGAAGCAGTAGGATGTGAGTTTTCCATGTAAGGTGAGAAAAGCTCTGTCCTCTTGTTTGTCTGGGCCTAATTTATATCTGTTTCTACTTTATTTAGCTGTACTCTCCATTTGGAACAAAAATAACCAGAACGGCAGGATATGACTACACATCTGCCCCATATAAAAGTAGTATAATTATGCATGTGACTTCTTAATTTTGAGAATGAAAGAAAGCAGCAAACAGAATTTTTTCATTGCATCTGGTTTCACTCAGCTAGATGTTGAGATGCTGAGGTGATAAACTCCAAGGACATGAGCAGTACAGAGGTCTTTCTTCGAATATAGGAGCATTGCTCTCCTAAGAAGAGAAAAGGTCTTATTCTTGTTTTAGTAGTGGCCAATGCATGATAATTCAGGGGACCAGGAAGCTCTTGAACTACCCCAAACTATTTATGTCCATGTGTACACTGTATGGCTAGGCTTCGTGAATGAAGATCCAGGGAGGGCTCCACCTATGCTCCTCATCAGCACCTTTTCCAAGCANCTGAAGAACATAGAAAGAGGGTATTCAGGCATTTATAGTGTAACTTGCATTGTGTTAATGCTCTAAGAAGTCCCTTTGTGCCCTGAGGTATGATGTTTTGTATGTCTTTGGATTGCTTTTAGCCTGACAGTGTCAGCAGTGGAGAAGCGGAGGGAGTCAGTAGGTTTTTAGTTTGAAGATGTGGAAGAGTGTCAAAGCAAGGCAGCAATACAGGGAGACATGGAAGATGTGAGACAGGAGCACTGCTGGGAGAACCCAGAGGTTACCAACCACTTCCCCTGCCAGGGGCTGATGTTGCTTCATGCATTCCTCAGCTTGTGCTTTGGTGTACTGAGAAAGCAGCAACATTTTTTTACAGCTCTCATGGCAAGAAGTGGCAGAGCTCTCAGGCAGACTCTTGAAGGTAGCAAGGGCCCCTTACTCTACTCCTCTCCTCTGACCACTGCCTCTGAGCCAAGACAAGCCTTTTGCTGCCTTTTTCAGGGGCACTGCAGACTGTGATAGAGCAGCCCTGAGGCTGCAGGAGGGTGGCACTGGAACAGAGGCTGGGCCTAGCACCAGTTTCACAGGGCTGCTGTAAACTGCTCTGGCATGTAAACATTTTTCCCAGTAGATCAGGATCTAATCCACCATTACTCTTACTGCTAGATGTCCTTCCTTAGTAAAGACTTAATTTGTGTAATTCTCTGATTGTCTTGAGCAGAAAATTCCACTTCCTTCTTGCTAGATTTTCCAAATTAAGCCACATGCAGCTGGGACACCAGACTTTTATCATATTTCAGAGTGTCTGTAAAATATTGTGATTGTTTAGGAAAGTGGCACTTTGAATCTAGAAAAACTTCCCTTTGCTTGGAGAAACCCTAGAGTGTCTGTCAGCTAAGATCACATTGATTATATTTTTTCCAACTCTGATCCTATTAAGTTTCCTTCCAAAATCATTGCTTTGCTGGAATCTGTCTGTTATCATTCCTTGGATATTATACTGGAAGCTAGCAGCTCTTTGATCTCCATAAGTAAGAGTCAATCTTGTAATATGTTAAAAACCATTTCTCCTTAATCTGTTGGGCCATGCTCTGAAAATGAAAGAGACTAGTGAGGTTTTTATCATCTTTTGTGCTTAATTCAGTGCAGAAAGTGTACATAGTATGTATGAAAGAGAAAGTAACCTGTTTGTTTAGGCACTCTGCCATCCTGTGCAGATTTGTGGAAGGAGCTAATGAACAGGTGTTGTAATAACATTAAGCCAACGTCCATCAATGTTACTTTCTTTGAGGCATTCAAATATGAGAACAGAGTTGAAAATGCATGTTAGATGCTGGTTACCTGCTTAGGACGGGTCAGAAATCTGTCTGAAGGGAAATTGTCCTGAGTTTATTTAACAAAAATGACATTTAGGAGATTGGTTAGCCTGCTGAAACACCAATCTGGATCATGTCAGAGCCTGACTGCCACAAGGGGACCAAAGGGTTTTGTAGTGGCTTTGTGCACTGCAGACATCTTTACCGTATAAATCTGGGAGGGAAACACAGACTATGTTTGGTTGTTTTCAGCAGCCCTCCCTGGGCTCTTCACAGGAGGCTGCTTTTCCTTCCAGGCTCCCACAGGCTTTCCAAACATTCAGCATCTTGAGGGAGACGTTCCCAGAGGTTTCTGGGTACTGTTACTGTGCAGACAGCCTGGGGAGAGAGTTAGCAGACACTGGTAAGTACCCTCCAGATCCTTTAACTTGAGTGGCTTTGAATTCCCAAGGGAAAGGACAACTAACAAGTATCAGTCTTTAAATTCCTTTGGGACTTCAATTCCATTCTTACAAAAGGTAAAACCACTGTGACCATTGTAGTGCTCATGGGAAAGGCTGGAGCTCCCACCCTTAGGAACAGCTTTTCAGTCAGTAGCAAGTGGAGTTGCTGCCCAGGAACTAACTCCTTTTTGGTGTGCTGGAATAGGATTTCTGAATGTTCAACCTCTGCCCACGCTGGAAAACTGTATCATATTTGTAAAGTCCAATTAGAATATACAAGGGAATATAAAGGTCCTGGACACTGAATTATTGTCTTATTCAGAGTCATGAAATCGTTTGGGTTGGAAGATATCTTTAAAGATTGTCCAGTCTAACTCCCCTGCCATGGGTGGGGTTATCATATGGTCCTTCCTTTTCTCTCCTAGCCTCATGATACCTTTTAGGCATATTCATAGTTGGTGGGATACATTAGAAGTAAGAATGTTTTTTCCAAGAAGGAGGAATGAGGAAGGTGAGGACTTCTAGCTCTTCATCCTTAGGTACTTGGTCTTAAGAATTTTCAAAGAAAGAAACAGCACAAAAGCTCTCTTTCCCAGGTTTGGAGTTGCTGCTCAATGAAGTTTATGACACAGTTTTCTCTGGACTGGAGCCTGCCCGCACGTTCACAGAGACCAGCATGTATCGGATCCTGCAGAGGCGGTTCCTGGGCATTCAGCTAGCTACCTCTGGCAAGTTCAGATGTAAGTAGCACCCAGGTGATGCCCTAGAATCATAGAATAGAATCATTATGGTTGGAACAGACCTCTGAGATTACCCAGTCCAACTGTTAACATAACACTACCATCTCACAATCAGGCACAGTCTGAAAATCACTTGGGGTCTCCTGTGGCCCCTGGTGCGATAACTGTGCCAACAGCAGAGGGAGCATAAAACTCATTGCCCACGGTAAAGTGTGGGGAGTGATACCCATGTTCCTAGAATCCTTGGATGGGTTCGATGAGCTCATTAGCCTTCTGGCAGTCATCCTAGGAGAAGGACAACTCTGATTCCAAACCGGGGCAGATGGAGCTTGTTTAGCCCTGTAAGGCCTTCCAGCTAAGAGGTTAAACCTCTGTCCTAAGGACTTCACTGCCAGCGTCCAAGCTTGCTAGGCCGTGGCAGATGAACCTTAGGACTAAAGGGTGGGTCCAGCTCTGCGCATGCTGTGTCTCACCTAAAAAAATCCATAGTGCAGGCTCGAGGGTGCTATCTGCTATCCTCTTTTTATCAGCGTGCTTGGAAAAGGCGCTGGTGAGGAGTGTGGATGGAGCCCTCCCTGGATCTTCGTTCGCAAAGCCTAGCCACGATGACGATGACCATCTCACAACTAAACCGTGTCCCCGGGTACCACATCTACACGTTTTTTGAACACTTCAAGGGACAGAGATTCCACCACTTCCCTGGGCAGCCTGTTCCATTGCTTGATAACCCACTTGGTGAAGAAATTCTTCCTAATATCTAATCTGAACCTCCCTTGTAAATAAGGTGTTTGAGCTTAGACGTGATCGTTGCTGTTGAGGAGAGTTGTTTTAGGAGTCTCTTCCACTAAAAGCTTATAATATCACAGTTTCAGTGCAAGCATCAAAGTCCCTGAATTGCTGGTAGCTTTTAACCTCTGGATTGTACATTCTTACCATCAGGTTGTACCTGTGCTCTAATCAGTACTTTCCTATGCACTTGAAGTTTGCATTAATTGAAATCCCATGAACTCTCCGTATCTCTTGCCCTGAGATTATGGAGATAGAGCTGAAGATTTATGAAATTAAAAGCATGAGAAAATGCTCCCTAATTTATGTTAGTACACTCAGAAATAGGAAGGATCTTACATTGACCAAAATGTACTCGATTCCCAGGAGGCCACACAAGAGTTTGTAGTGCCTTATCCAGCAAGGCTGAACTTCTGGATCCATTCTCTTCTTGGGACTGCTCCTTGGGTCCATTCCCTCCCTGGGTAAGGGAGGACAGGAGGACAGGTACCTCATTCTGTCTCCTGCACTAAAGCCCAAGAGAATTGCCTTGGCTGGACAGAGTTTGAACTCCCTGGTATGATACTTCATCCTTCTAGCCAAATTCCTGTGACATTGCTGTCTGGCCCCCATTAAGGAGTTACGTCACTGGACATATTAAGCAGATACTGATAAAAGTCTTCCAGCCACATAGTCACATAGTTTTTCTATTTCTGGGACAAGTTGATCATTCTGAGGAGTCTGGAAAGCCTCTTCCCCCTTCTCCTGCACAGTGCTGTGGAGTAAGCTCTGACTGTAGCTATGGATGCGGCCAGCAGCTGTTAGCAAAGATGAAGCTCTAGCAGCCACAAGATGGAGATGTGACCACGTTTGCCAGCTGCTGACAGGGACTGCATTGGTGACTTATCCAGATCTCACACTGCCACCTGAAGCCACACACATTAGGAAAGTTGTCAGACTTCCTTGATGAACAGGTTTCTCTGATGTGATACTCTTGTTGCCTCAGCCTGGTACCTGGAAATCTCTTGAAGATGAAAAATATTTAGGCTGGAAGTGTACAATCTAGTATTGGAGAGATGATAATTTAAGTTTGACAGGAATAGGGACTTCAGACCCCTGAAGAGGGAAATAAAGAAATTGAGTTGCCTCAGGCCAAATCTCTACAGTCAGATGCAGATTCTTTTTCAAGAGCAATGCCTTCATCTCAGTCTCACAAGCTGCACATCTATCACTGCTAATCAGCTTTGCGTTTGCATTAAGGGCCAGAGCTCACCTTGTCTGCAGCACAGCTACCTGAGAGAGATGTTGCTACTCTGCCTACCCACGGCTATGGCTGAATAGTTTTATTTTCTGTCTAGTTTTCAGAAATTAATACTTAGAGTACAAAACCCTGGGGCCAATTCTTCAAGGGAAAAAAGGACGGAGAATTTGCGTTTTGGGCTGGTACTTGAAGAGTCACTGAAAACAGTCAAGAAATTAAACTTTTGTTTCTTTTTTTTCTCCCAAATAGGCAAACTCTGAAACTTTAAGTTTTCCCTCCTTAATGCATCCTGTTTCTCTTCCAGGCCCTTCCAAGTGTGAGGTTGAGCGGTATGCAGCCCTGCGTTACCAGCATGCCTATGTGCCCTCTTGTGATGCTGATGGGGACTACATGCCAGTGCAGTGTCAGGAAGGAGGACAGTGCTGGTGTGTGGACACGAAAGGACAAGAGGTCCAGGGCACAAAGAGAAGAGGACAGCCTCCAGCCTGTGGTGTGTATGATGTCTGGAAAAGAAAAAAATGATCACATCTCCTGGCATCTTTAGAAAGAAACCCAAAAGACCAGTTCCCTTCTCAGCTTTAACAGATTCTAGTATTCAAAAACTGAAATCCAAAAACCTCCCTTGGTTTAAAAGACACATTCTAAAAAGTCATTAAATATCATATTACTTTTATTTTCCTTTATGACCTTTCTTTAGCCTTTTAGTTTTGCATATAACAAGGCTTTTCTCTTCAGCCATGATGTCTCTTGACTCCAGGAGCTAGGGTGTTAAGTCAGAATATCTGGGATAATTTAAGGAAGTTGGTGATGGTTGTTTGGGGTTTTACTTCCTTCCTTTGGTGAAATACTATGGAATTTCTAATGCATCTCTCATCTTGAGCGTTTTTTATCCCATCTCTGTCACTGTATATTTGGCCAAGAAAATTGCCAAATCCAATAAAAAAAACCCCAGACAATTCAGAAAATATGCATGGTTTTGGGCTTTTAGAGATGTCGTGAAGAATACACCATCAAATCACTGCCCCAAATGGAAATGACAGCAGAAATGTCCAAGGGCCAGAGGGGAGGAGAAAAGTTAAAAGCCTCACTCTGAAGTACACTACCTAAATATTCAGGATTGCACTGGAGGGCTGGGGCACAGTGGCTTAACGTGGGGCCACGTGTGGGGAAGGTAATTCCTCTATCTCCAGACACAGTCTTACCATGCAGATAGAGAAGGAGGAACCTGCCCTGGGTCTCACAGCTCGAAGTCACTCAGAATGCTCTGGGCACAGACAGGCTTATTGTGAAATAAAAACCTAGTGTGCCTCTGAGGCTGATCACCAAACATATTGCAAGGGAACCTCCAAGAAGCCTTGCTATATGTTGGCACTGGTTGTTTTCTCTTTGAATGTGCTTTGCTGAGTGCTTCTGATGTTTTGGAGTTTTTTGGAGGGGAGGGGCAATGACTTGAGTCTGCTTGCAGCTTTTATAGGTGGACTCAGGAGATTTAAGCAGGGAAAAGTTTCTACAGAGGTTTTGCAGACTTAATTCCTGAGAAGGTATTTTGTGAGGATATAGCTGCAGTCTGTATTCAGACAGCCACATGCCATGTGCTTGTCTCCAGTTCTGTTTTATTTCTCTTTAATATCTTCAGCTCTCTCATTCAGCAGCATGAACACTGGAGGAGGCAGAGGCATAGGTGTGGGTAGCACATTGGGTACTCACATGAGCTGAGGCACCAGGTAATCCTGACAGGGACATGCTGCTTTTCACAACTTTTACAGTCAACTCATCCCAGCAGTGCTTTTCTGTTTATTTCTTCTCACTCTGCTTTGATTTAAGAGTGGGTAGGAGGGGAGAGCATTTAAAGACCACCATCCTACATTTGTTTCATATTAGCATACTTGTGGGATTGTGGCTTACACTAACTTATTGGTCCCCAGAGGAATGTTCTTCATCCCTCTTACCAAGAAGCAACACTGAAAGCAGAAGGGGCTCATCCTACAGAAAATGCTTTTTCAAAGGAACTACTGTGAGGGACCCTGAGCCCCTGCCAGGAACTGTGGAGCAGGACAAGGGCTCAAAAGGAGGAGTGAGAAAGATGCTGATCGTAGAGCCTCAGATTACTTGCTAATCTATTTTAGCAGCTTTTACAATTTCCAGCTTTTACCCTTACTGTTAACAGGATTTATTACTGCTTTATCATATTGCCTGAATGTAGAATAAATGGGAATGGGGTGGGGAGCCCAAGGGAGGCCATGCTGAGATAGAGCAAAGCTGTTTATCCACCATCCTGTTCCCTATAGGAATTGCAGTGGTGCTTAGGCAGAAGGTGTGAGAAACATGGGAAATGCATAGAACTTCCATATATCCTGCAGATGGGAAAGCCCCTGAACTGGAGGCTGAAACTAGATCATTGTGTTCAGCACTCCCCTATGGATTCATTTTCCATGAATTTGCCTTATTGCCCCTTAACTTTTTATCCTTCCTTGTATCCCCTGGCAATAATTTCCTCTCTCATAATGATGTGCTTTACTTCTGGACCATTCTCATCCTTGTGCTGTGGGAAGTACTGAATAATAATTGTCTGTTCTGAGTGATGTGGAGAATCCTGTTTTTTAAACATTATTGTCTTATTTTTTTTTTGTCCAAGCTGGGTAGTCTCTCCTATTGGAAAAACTAGTCTGTACTCAAAACATTTTTGCATCCTTTTCCTATAATTCTGCTACTTTTCAAGGAAAGATAACCATTGTGGCACATGATTCAAGCTGCTGCCTGCATTCCAGAGATCCAGTCAGTGCCATAACCATGCTGTCTGTTTTGTCCTCTTTATATCTACCAAGTCCTTCCTTTTCTGATGTCTTCTGAGCCTTAAGCTGGCATTTCCAGAGGTCCTTCTTCAGTGTTGTTTTGCATCCTAACTTGGAGCCATTGCTCTCTGTGTATGAACATACAGATGGGGCTGGGTACAGATACACCTATGACATAGCTTGGCCCAGGATATGGGTGGCCTAGGTCACTGTTGGTACCCTCAGTACTCTGATATTTGATTATTTTTGTTTAAATTTTGTATTTTTTTCCTTTAGAGCTCATTTGTGAATGCCATCTGGTCCTTAGCATGCTGTTGTTGCTAATCTTAGTTTGTTTCCAAACCTCTTGTAATAAACACTTGACTATGAAACTGAAAATCTAGGTGGGAAGCCTCCATAAATTCCTCATTAGTGAGCATTAATTGTAATAGCTGTCTGTTTTTCTGCAGTCTGCTTCTCTTTCTTAGGTTCACAGATTGTACCTGAATCATTGGAGGTCTTTGTTAGCAGCAGGAGACTGCTACAACTCTACTCTCTAGAGTTGAAGTATTTGGAAAAGACTTTATTCATTCTTTCAGCTATAGGAACAGGAATGAGGATTTACAGTGAGAGGCAACAGAACCAGAAACAACTCAGCTGTGGTGAAGGAATGTTTCCTTTCACTTTGTGTCTTGACTGGAGGATTTTATGTCTAGAACATATTCAACAACACTTCAAATTTCCTTATCAATATACGTGATGCATGGTTGAGGAACTAGAGACAGGTTAAACTACACATTTATGTGGTGACTGCCTAAAAGATAGCCATAGAGTTACAGGGTTTGGAGCTTTTAAAATCTGTTTTTATATATTCTTTTTTAATTTTTGTCTAGGTAAAGAACAAATGTGCATCTCTGAGAGGCGACGAGCATTGTCAAGGATCTTTCATGGTCCCACTGGCTACTTCAGTCAGCACAATTTGTTTTCCATGTCGGACATGCAGTCAGAAAAAGTAGCTGGCTTCTCAAGACCCTGCCCTCCTTCCTTCAAGGAGCTATTTCTGGACTCTGGGTTGTCATCCTCAGTTGCACAAAGCCTGTATGTCAGCCAGATTCCTGAGTTAGAAACCACTCTTAGTGAAGCTGTCAGGGGCTTGTTCCCATCAAGAGAACTGGCTCAACTGGCACTGCAATTTACTGCCAACCCAAAGCGTTTCCAAGAAAACCTCTTTGGAGGAAGCTTCCTAAAGAATCTGATCCAGTTTAACTTCACAGGGGCACTTGGCACTAGTGGGAAATACAACATTGGCCAATTTTTCCCACAGGAGGATGTGACAGAGAGGGATGTTGGTCAAGACCTTCTGGAATCAGCTGAGGCATTTTCATTGGAGGTATCAAAGGAGAGCTCCATTTTGAGTAAACCTCTTGTAGGCAGCTTTGGTCGCACAGTAATTCTGCAGGACAATCAGAATATGATGAAATTCCTTTCCTCTGTTCTAGAACTACCAGAGTTCTTTACTTTCCTTCAACAAGTGATTTCTGTCCCCAAAAGCATTGCTGAAGATTTAGGTGAAGTGGTGAAACTAGCATTGGGATCCAAAGAGTGTGGTGAGGAGCCAAGGGACCTGTTCGTTCCAACATGCACCAAGGAGGGGAGGTATGAAGAAGTTCAGTGTGATGCAGGAGAGTGCTGGTGTTTGGACATTTTAGGTAAGGAAGTTCCAGGTTCAAGAGTTCAAGGCAAACGCCCAAGGTGTCCCACTGATTGTGAGAAGCAAAGGAAAAACCTGCAAAACTTGAAGCAAAGCCTGCCTGCGGGATCAGATCTTTTTATTCCCTCTTGTACTGAGGATGGAGACTTCCTGCCACGCCAGTGTTATGGGACAAATTGCTTCTGTGTTGATTTGAATGGAAAGACTATTCCAGGAATAAAGGAAAAAGCTGGAAAGGCAATGCAATGTAAGTCCTAGGGGCTGGGAATTTAGAGGTGCTTCTTTATTGTTTTGAAATTTCATTATTTGTTCTTCATATCTGATTATACCTTGATGATGTATACAAGCAATATTGGCCCCTAGGAGGAAAGCAAATCAGCCCTAAAGTTGCAGGGGAATGATGGGAAATACAGTGTATGTGTGCCTTAAACTGTTAACCTCTTTTAGACTTTAGCTCAAGAATATATCCTCAGCTTGGTAGGATGTCACAGGAGTCCAAACATAGGAGCAGGTTTCAAAGGCTAACAGATTTCTTATGAAGGTCACACCGTCAGGGTGGAAAAGTGAGCCACAAATGGCTTGTCAGCATCAAGTTGGCATTGCAACTTGCTTATAGACCATGAACTGCCTCTTGCCCTTCTGCTAATGTAACATAAAGGAAGAATGAAGAACATAGGCTGCTGGGAATACTTGTATTTCAAGTTTCTGTGAACTAAAATTGGCACATCATCAGGGAGAACAGACAAAGAAAATAGCCTGTTTCTCATTTTGGAAGGTATAGCAAAGTATCCAGCAGATGATAGTGGCATGCAGTGAAGGAGCTCCTTTGGATAACAGTTTGCAGAAGTAGTGTGGAATTTGTCACAATGCTCTGAATGAGTAGGGGATTTACATCTATCAACCCATCTGTAGTGCAATCAAAAATAAACACCTTCTGGTGCTGAAAAGGAGATAAGCTCCTGTATTTAGCTAGGTTTGTAGAGCTAAATGAACTTTTGTTCTGGAGATGGCAGTGAAGGTTTCTAGCATTTTAATGGATAGTCTTTTTATATTAAGCTGCAATATTCAGTTAAAGAATAGGAAGAGAGGACAATAGAATCCGAAAATTCTGGTTAGCTCTAAGGGGAAATAAAATCAGTATTAGCTTACTATTCAGATGGTTGCTTTTGCAAGGATTGGCTGAATAAGAAGTGACTGCCAGATTATTAAATGTATCTGAAAATAGCCAGTTAGTGTGAACAGATTCAGGAAGGTGTTTAGTGTCATCAAGCATCTATCCTCTCCAATAAGAACTACAGGCACTTCATGTGCTCAAATATTTTTAAAAGTCATATGTATACTCATCTTTCAGTGCTCATAAGCCTTTAGAAATCTTACTCTGGTTCAGCAAAGGAGCTTAATACTATTAGTCCCTCTTAGTAACAGGCCAGAAATGTTGGTTTTTTGCACTGGGATAAGTGACCAAGTTTTAGTGATGATGTTTCTAGTGCTAGGAGGGTAGGGGATATTGTGTATCTTCAGTGCATTCATAAGATGTGCTCTGCATGTTTTTCTTTTCCCCAGGCCCAAGTGCTTGCCAAGTAACAGCTGGTCAGGAGTTTCTAAAGGCAGTGAAACTCCTCTTGTCAGATCCGAGTGCTCTGTCTCAGCCCTCCAGCATTCACCTCCCACAGTGTGATGCTGAAGGTGCCTGGAGACAGGTGCAGTGCAGTGGCCCTCCTGAGCATGCCTTTGAGTGGTATGAAAGGTGGATTGCAGAGAACAATGTAGGCAAACCCCTACCTGTTGCTACTCTATTGAACATCATAACTGGATATAAAGAAGCATCCTCCAAAGGCTTTTCAGCTTTTATTAAAGCTTTGTATGAGGCTGGGCACCAGAATGTCTTCCCAGCATTCACCACATATTCATCCTTCACTGATCTCCCACCTGAAGTGCTGGAAGGAAATGTGACCTATGCATCTGAGAATGTTTTACTGGATCCATATATATTCTGGCAGCTTCTGAATGAGCAACTGACCTATTACCCAGGACCCTATACTGATTTCAGTGCTCCATTAAGCCACTTTGAACTTCGTGATTGTTGGTGTGTTGATAGCAAAGGAGAGGAGCTGCAAGGAACAAGGGCAGAAGTGAACCACATCCCAGCATGTAAGTAACAGAATTTCTGGCACATAAGCAGCAGTGTTTCTGGTCTTTGCTCTTGTACCACCAGAAGAAAGTCCTTTCAATTACTGTGAAATAGGAGACAATGACTTGTTGGAAAGATCATAAATACTGACATTATCACTGGCCAAAATAGATGTGGTAACTCATTTTTGGTAAATAAGTGGTCCCTCAGCAATCCAAAACTGAGTGAGTGCAGAAGGAAACAGAAGATGCTAATTAAAAGACCAGCTAGCTTTCACATGCAAATCTTTACTGGATTTAGATGAAAGGCATTAATATACTCTCTGGTTCTACAGGTCCTGGTATATGTGAAGGTGTTAAGCAGGAAGCCATGAAATTCATGGAGGACGCAGAGCAGCTCATCTTAGCATCAAATCTCTCCCACTTTGCTTTTGGAGAGAGTTTTTTGATGGCAAAGGGAATACAGCTCACAGACAATGACCTCCTACGTTCTGCTCAGCCCTACGAGTCAGAGGTGGTGATCTCTGAAAAGCTGTTATCAGGCAGTGACTATGCTCTTCAGCTGGCTGCGTGGTCAGGTAGGTGAAAGAGAGATGAAAGCTTCATTAAATGGATTAATGCCCAGAATATGTGCAAGAGTACAGAAAATTCAGCTTTACTGAAAAACAGGTGCAAGCCAGCAGGTATAATTAATCATTGTAATTAACCTGCCAACCCAAGAGCTGGTTTCAGTTATCTTAGATGTATGACACACTGCATATATAGGATTTGGACACTTACCAGCCTTTACATACTTGCAGCATTTGTTAGTTTCCCTTCTAAAGTACAGGGAACATTCAGGTGTTTGCAAACGTGCATTTAAAATATCTTATATTGACCACTAATAGCCATTAAAAACTTATCTTTTATAGTCTTGCATTTCTACTGGAGGAATCACTTTACTTCAAAAAGTTCTGCTGGGGAAGCAACACAACTGGGATTTCTCCCTTACATCCCCCAGTGTGATGGTCTGGGAAACTGGGAGCCAACTCAGTGCTATGAGAGCACAGGTGAGCAGTTGCTAACAAGGTATTCTGGGCTATCTAAACAAACACAAGCTAAACAGAATTCTAATAAAAAGATGCAAAAACCTGTATTCTTGTAGCCAGACTGGAGAGAAGTGGTCTACAACATGAGTGAAAAATTGACTGGGGTGAGATACTCAAGTGGCAGCTCACTGAGGGTCAAAAATCAGTTGACATTCAGTTGCTCACTGCTAGTAGTGTTCCTTGGGGGTCAGTTCAGGGGCTAGTATTGCTTATTGCCTTCATTAATGACCAGGATGATGAGATGAAGTGCATGCTCAGCAAGTCTGTGGATGATACCAAATTGCTAGGAGTAGGTGATATGCTGCACGATAGGGCTGCAACGGAAAAGGAAAAGCCTCACCAGAACTGCTGCATTTCACTTGCTGCATTTCTGGTGCAGTCTACTTATCTCTGGATAGCAGATTTAATAGTGACTTAGATTGACTGACCACTTTCTCTAGTGCTGCTGAGGATGAAAATCTTCCCAGTACACAACAAAGCATACTGCAGTACAACATCTAAAATAAAGCTGTTCTTACTTCCCTGGCCAGGTCATTGCTGGTGTGTGGATGAAAGAGGACGTTATGTCATGGATTCCTTGGTCTCACGCTCAGCAGAACTTCCCAAATGTCAGTTGGTTCTTCTTTCTAAATGTTTGTCTTTACCTGTTCTTACAGATTTTAATATTTATTGAAAATTTCTAGTATGATATGCATGAAGCACAGCTTGTTTCTAGCCACTGCAAAAAAAAATATATATATGTATACCTGTCTTGCTAATTAACCCAATTTCACTATGTGTGATTTTGGCTTGCATGATTTAAGAATGGACCCTCTACTGTCAGTGGCCCTGCTTGAGCAGGAGGGGTTGGACCAGATGTCTACCAAGATGTTTTCAGAGGTCCCTTCCAATCTCAAGCATTCTGTGATTCTGTGGTTTTCAAATGGCAATCAGGAATTACCTGTCTGAGGCTGTGGCAGAGCATAATGGAGATGTGCAAGGAGCTGGGGATGTTCCCCTTTATCTGTCTTAGGTTTGAGAACTTGATTTTATTTTAACATGCATGTATGTTTTCCCTCTTAACAGGCCAGACATCATGTCAACGATCTCGAACCAATGCCTTGATTTCCAACTGGAGACAGAGTGGTTCAAAGTTGGATGCCTCTGCAGCTGATCTATTCATCCCCTACTGCCTTGAGGTGATTTAAGATGACTAAGGAAGACATAAACCTTTGGGCTGTGGATTGTGGTGTGTCTGTATTAATACACATTGCTCTGCAATGACATGTCATTGTGTCTTTGTAGACAGGAGAATATGCTGTGCTACAGAGATCTGACACAGATGCTTGGTGTGTAGATCCTGTGTCAGGAGAAGTATTTCAGCATGGCAGCAGAGATCTGGATGGCAATCCTGAGTGTGAGTAATGTGTTACCCACAGCCTGTGGTGCTAGTGGCAATGCCTCATGCTTTGCAGCATATGCACTTGCCTTTTCAGAATGATGCCCATGAAACATGGGGGGCTTATAGATTAATTCCTCAGTGATATGCTTCTTATAATCATGTCAACATTGAAAGAATATCTGAAGATACTTACCTTTACTTCCATAACCTCAGAAACAAACCAGTCCACACAAACTGATGAACAGGCTTCTATGTACTTTTTTTTACCTTCCATTTCTTACCACCCTAGAAATAGGAAGTGATGGTGCAGTCAGTAAGTCTATTTTACATGGTCCACAATCTCTCTATGGAATGCAATTATATCTATAATAGCTTTTTATTGTCTTCAAATAAAGAGAACTGTTGAAGTCTCGTAGGAGATGGTTAATCCAAAAAAGTTGAACTTCTGCCTGTAGAAATTGAGATGCCCTACTGGAGCCCATGCATTTGCTCTGCTCTTCTGAGCAGCACAGGCAGCCCAGGAGCCTATGCTATGCTTGTTTCTTCAGTTCTTTATCTAGTGATTTTCTCCTTTACTATAGCAAATTTGGGAGAATAATCTCCTGGCTTCAGGCAAACCTTCTCTGTGAACATCTGTAACAGAGTAGATAATTAATCAGAAGAGTATAGTACTTTCATCTGACCTAGTAAGTCTGCTTTCTTTTTCATGTATATGGACTAATGATAGAAGTCCATGAAAAAATGCAGCAGGCCTGATGAGAAATAAGTAACTGCACATTCACTGAGGAACTAGTTGTGTAATGGTTCTTTACACAGATTTATGAGCTTACTCTGACAATTGCAGATGAACAAAATTAATAAAAACCAACTTTGACTTAAGCTGGGATTGAGCTTTTTGGATCTTCTTGTCAGAGGGTGGTTCTGCCCTCATGTGCCTATTTTGATTGTTTGTGAGAAAATGTAAATATTGCTGTTTTGTGGTTGAGGGTTTTTTCTTAATTTTGGAGGTATAAAACTGTATAAAATGTAAATGATCATAGTACTACATTTAAAAACACCTTGATCAAAAATTTTTACTAAAAAGATGAATTTTTTTTGATTTTAAAAATTTTAAATAGCATCTAAATGATACACTGTCAAATTTATGGCAAGAAAAGATGTAAATGCAATATAAATATCAGTATTTTTCAACTATTTTATTGATGCAAATGCATATAACTTGCACTTTAATCTTGGAAAGAAAGCCTATTTTAACTAGTGGAAGTCAAATTCCCTATTTTGACAATGACTCCAGTTATTTATAGATTCATGATCACTCCTCTTTCTTCCTTCAAATAAAACAGGCTGAAAGCACTGCTGTTAAAGTCTTTAGGACAGCTTGTTGTCTTCTGTTCTGTATCTTGCAATGAATTATTCTCTTTAAAGGTCCTAGTTTCTGTAACATGCTGAAGTCTACAACTGGTTTACGAGAGGCTGGCAAAGGCTACATCCCACAGTGTGAAGGGGACAGTGGCACTTTCTCACCCATGCAGTGCAGCCAGGATCAAGAGAGCTGCTGGTGTGTCTTTGACAATGGAGAAGAGGTGCCAGGGACACGAGTCGATGGAGGAAGGCCTGCATGTGCAAGTGAGTTCTTGCTTGAGGAGCATTGCTTCTGAGCAAATCCAGGTCCAGAATTTGACCCAAATCCTAACTTTTCCCAGTATTTAGTTGTATTTGATCTTCTTTGTTCACATCTTTATAGAGGCTTCTGCTCAAGCAGGGTGCTTAGCTTGGTGTTAGCTCTTTCAGCCCTACCTGGGCACAATGTCCAGTTTTCTTCAATTGCTTTGTCAGGAGAAGAGAATAGATAGAAGGGATATTTTTCCTTATTCATAAAGCTGGTTAAATCAAAGCAGTTGAGCTATAAAACTTAGCTAAAAACTCAATCTGGAAAGCTTTATGCAATCTTGAACCTGTTCCAGTCTGAGCTGACTTTGGCATTAAAATCCATCCAACTGACTGAAATAAAATTTGAAAAATGAATGTTTCTGCCATTCCTACTCCTGGCTTTTGACTAGAGTTGTGAAAAGGATGTGCCAAAACACTACATATTCATAGAGTATTTCCTGCCTGACCAGAGCTGTGAAGCACTGGAATTCACTCTTGGTTTCCAGTGAGATATCCAAATGGGTGACATTTGGATAAATTTATTTTACAATGACCCTTATACATCTTCCCATCACTGAAGTGAAGCAAAACAAACTTTCTACGAGGCTATGCTCCAAATTGTAATGATTAGTGGAAACTAGAGATGTAAAAACAATCCCCTTCAACTAGTGCCTGCAGGACAGTACTGTTTACATAATTTCTTTGTCTTTGTTGTGTTTGGTTTTTATTTGTTTGGTTTTTTTTAATTTTTTTTAAGAGAGAATTATTGGTAAATTTAGGAAAATGAGACTACATACTAAGAAATTGCTTTGCTTTCCTTTTGTGATTCTGCTATATAAAGCAACAGCTGCTCACCAACCAAATACCTGATTGTGTCAACCCAACTGTCTGTAAGGCATTTGAATCAATTAGCTCCTCAGCCAACTTGAAAACCACCATCAACATCATTTTTTTTTGAACTATCTTGTACCAATAGAGAGCTATGTGAATGGAATTTTATGTGGATCCACAAGGAGATCCCCAGGTTATGTCAACCTCATGCATTGTGCTGTTGTGTGGAGATGCCCAACCAAGCTCTGAAGAGATGAACTCTAGCACTAGGGTGGTGTAGCCATGTGAGTGCAGCAGTTCAGTACAGGACAAGGCAATTTATGGAATATGTTCTAAAGAGGGTGTAGGTGTACCCTGAGATGTGTCTTTAAGATGATTTTACATTTTGTGTGTACATCCAGGGTGTTTTTTGGGATCCTATAATACTATGCTTTTCCTAGAAGTAATGGTGACTGAATGATTAATGACCTTTCTCTTTTTAAAAGACTGAACTGGAGAGAGTACTTCTTTGAAATTATAGTGGAAAACTGGCTTTAATGAAAGCTATTTGTTATTTTCTGCATTGAAATACCATTGAAGTAATCTTTAATGTTTTTCTGGATTTTGAAATAGCAAGGAGCTTTTTCATGCTAAACAACTTAGTTATTCTGTAGGAATAAAGAAGCAGTAGTTATTTTTACCCTCAGTCCATCCAGCCTTTTAACTCTAGTCCTGGGAACTACTAAAAATTGTTCAGGAAAAAGGGAAAGAAGTACTATTTCACTGTCTTGGAGATCTTGTCAATCAGCGGAAAAAGCTATTGTGGTGAGAAAATATGATAAACTTCTCCTCCAGCATCAGAACAGACAACTGTAAACATAAAGTAATAACTTCACAGTGCCCTGTGCACACAATGAGGTTTCCATTAGTTTAATCATTTCCATCAGAGGTAGAATCCAACTTTTTCTAGCTGACATGCATTGAAGAGATGAGGCCAAGTATCCTAGCAGTCCTCACACGCATCTCCCATCCTCATGCTCACATTCCACATCTCTGAGTGTGTATAGAGGAGAGAAAGCCTTCTAGAGAACATCCTAGAGATAGTACTGGGTTTTTCTATATGGAAATCTTTAGAAACACCTATAGAAGAAATGTTAGTATTCAACTGGATTCTGCTTCACGCCTACAGGACCAAGAAATTGGGGCAGAAATAGAAGAATGACAAAATGGTGTAGACTTGATAATGATAGTAAATGAGATAACATCTGTAGAGGGGTAAATAAGCAAATTACTGATTGTGAACTGAAACCTGTGTACCACACCAGAAAACCATTCATCATTTAATTTTGGAGGCTTGTTATTTCTCAGGTTCACGCATCCGCTCTTACTGGAACAAAAAACCAGAAAACTGTAGTAGCAAATAGCTGAGACTGGATGTGACATCTACTGGATGTAGAAATGTGTTAGAGCAATGAAGAGACCACAGATTGATTTTTATATACTTTGTATTAAGAGATATTAATGTAATTTACACATACTGGTGGATGTGGTTTACATTGGTCAGGAGGAAGTATTACTATCTCTTTTACGGTGGTATCTTTTGAATCTAAAATCTGGGGAGGTTTATTAAAAGTCTGTTAAGCAAGTAGCACAGTTTTCCACCTTTACTGAAAAAGAGACTGGATATAGAAGGCATGTAGTGGTCCCATTTACAGACTTATTGCAGAAAAGATGCTATAAAGGAGACTTGGGGAAAAATGCATTTGGCACATCAGAGAGACAGATATGAGAGCTTTTTATTTTGACATTGAAGTGCTTATGGAAAACTAAGATGTACTCTGCACGATGGATCCCAGATTCATCCTACAATATTTTAAGCTTTAGTTGCAGTAGCTGCTCAGTTAAGGAATTAATCTTCATATCTCCATCAGAAGTGGGGAGAGAGGTTGTTCTGACCTGAACCATCAGCAGTGTTTCCAGAGGGAGGTTGGGACTGATATGAGCATTGCTATTTGAAAAATGATCTATACATACACAAACAAGTGAATTGTATAAGAACATCTTTGCCATTATATCTATTTCTAAGTGAGAAATTTGGTGTTTCTTCCCATGTTTTGTAGCTCTGGAACTCAGAAGTGTTTCATTATTACTAGATAGATTCAGTCATTAAATTGGGATTTGGCCAATATTGAGTGAAGCAGTTGCTCTGTACTGATTACTAGAAATTCATTGTTGTTGTAGTTAGTCTGCTATAATAATCTGTCAGAGTGGGACTGTATTAGTGCAGAGTGAGTTGATAGGGAAAACTTTGTGCTCCAATTCCAAAGCTGTATACTGTTATTAAGGACCTGCTGGGTCACCAGAAGCAACCTGGTGCTATTAAAGATACCATAGTCATGAGCTCCTAATCTTAAAGTTTTCCAACTTCACTCTAAAAGGATAAAGGGAATTGAGATTTTTATTTTTTTGGCCCTGCCTATTTCCACTGGGTATCTTTTGTAAAGTTTTGTTCTGCTGATGGTTAGAAACCTCCTTCTCATTTCCTGCTTAAATTTATTCATGACTGTTTTAAACTTATCTCTTCTTGGAAACTATGCATGTAACTTTCTGGACCCAATGCCTTAGCCATCAAAGGCAGTGTGTGTCTATTCATCAGCTTTAGTAAACTAACCATGCTGGCATCAAAACAGATCCAAGTTGAGATGAGTGGGAAATGCACAGGGTGCAGTCCAGTTTTTCTCTGCTGATACAAGGGCATTGCAGAGTTTTTACCAGAAGTTCTTCACGGTACACCACTAATATATCCCCTTTCTCTAAAGGTCCACAGTGTGCTCTGCCATTTGGAGCCTCATCTGTTCTCAACGGAGCTGTGTTTTGTGAGAACATCTCTGGCCAAGCTTCAAGCATTCAGCAGTGCTGGCTGATGTGTCGCCAGGGCTTCCACAGTGCTTCTTCCAGCGCATCGTATCAGTGTGATGTGCAGCAGCGTCGATGGCTCTCGGCTCCTCCGCTCTACCAGGCCTGCCAGAGTATGTCTCAACTGCCATGGGTTGGGAAGGGTGCAGAGCTCTGTTAAAAAGATGTACCAAAAAATCTGCTTTCATCGTGAAGCTACTGTGTGAATGACAATAATTGGACACCACAGTTATACGGCAGTTGCTAAATTAAGGTGCAGCAGATTAGTCGTGTCTCCTGCTGTCTTCATCTCTGTCTCTTGACTGGCTACTATGCCAGAAACAGTCCCACTTTTCTGTAATAATATAGATATAAATAGTTACTCAATCTATATGCAGATTTTTCTTTGTCAGTTAAAAGATGCTGGCACCGTGAAATGATTCTGATGGAACCACTTAGTCCTGGAAGAACAGATGAGTGCCAGATGTTTGAATTTGGCAGGACTTGAATGTTTATTTGCATAATCAAGTCACTGTTCCTTCTGCATCTTTTTGCAGCACTCTGCTCTTTAAGATTATTGTTGTCTTTGTTGGCTGACTAGTGGTATTTTTCAAACCATTTTTCTTTCAAGAAAAAAATGGCACTTTAATACTTGGAAGAATCAGTTGTCTAGTCAGAGCTCATGTAATTGGATATTAATGCTGACCTTTTCAATTATTTTAAATACAGTTACATTCAGATCAAAATGACAATTTGTAGATATAGAAATGCAGATCTTTATGCCAAGTTTGCAGCTACTCTTCCTCTCCAGAATGGGTTAAACCAATTAGACATCTTGGGTTTAATGGATCAAACCTGTTCTGGAAACCCCTGTACTGAGACATTTCCAGTTGTGCTCCAGGTCTTCTCTTCCAAAAGTAAATGATTTTAAACTTTGGCTTTCAGACTCAGACTTTTGTCTGTCTGTAATAATGTTTTCTAGGCTTTTGTAGCATGTTATGAGGTAAATTTCATGTTTGCCTGATGGCAGTTGAAGAACAGTTTGTAAGGACAGAAGGGACTGTGTGGCAATCTGATACAAACTGCTGTTTAATGCAACCTAAGGGCTTCCCCCAGTAATTTCTGTTTGAAATAGAGCATGGTTTTAGGGAGAGAGAAAAATTTCCCAGCATATCAGAAGCTGATTGAATAAACTTCATGATAATAGAGAATTCACCACAACACTTAGTAATTTGTTCCAGTGGATAATTACCTACCCTCTTAAAGATCTTATTTCTACTCTTTATGTGTACACTTAGAGCTTGTGGTTATGTCAACTCTTAAGTATTCTCTGATAAACTAAACAGATAGAGGGCTTTGTGCCTTGCAGGAAAAAGCAGGCTTTTGTGTCCTCTGGTCCCTCCCATCATTTCCCTTGGAAGCTCTCCAGGCTTTCCCATGCTTGTTTTGGGGTGAGGGACTGGGAATTGTGCTCCAGCAATGACATCTGTGATGCAGCAAGGGTCTGTAGAGGAGGTGAATGAGGGAGAATTCTGCTGCTTGTCCAGGCTGGTGGAATAAGAGCCAGCTGCATTTGGAAGGTGGCATGACAGCAATCTGAGATAACAAAGCCCTCATGTAACTCCAGTGAAGGCAAGAATTTGACATCTTTTTCACCTTTTTTTTTTTTTCCCTAGCTAAAAACTGGCTAAATAGATTTTTGTTTTGTGACTGATAAGTTCACAGATTTCTCATCAATTTTTGTGATTTGCATCACTTTGTTTTGCTATCAAAAAATTTCAAGCCCTCCATAAGTGTCCATGTCAACATCATTATTGAATCAAATTCCTTCTTTCCTAAAACGAACATGATTCCCAATTAATTTCACAAGCTAAGTTTCTGAAAGCCCATTGGAATTAGTGTTAATTGCTTTAACCATTTAATTCCTTTTTAAATAGAAGTCTTTTCATAGTTGTATCTAACAGAGGTGAAGGTTGACAGGTCAAGAATTCCACTTTTCCTGTTTCTTTTCAAAGTATTGGCATATTTTCAGCTTTCATCTAGTTTTCTGGAAATTTCTGTCTGCTAGGGCTTATAAAAATCATCGTTAGTGATTCAGATTGTTCTTTAACCTTCTGTGAGCTAGTGCTCCAGTGTAAAATATCTCTTTATTATTGCATAACTGTATCACCTGGCTTTTTCACTAATGCACAACATATATTTATCAAGCATGTCTTGCTGCTTACTATTTACTACTAACAACTCTTCTGCTTTCACCTAGAAAAGAGGAGATGCTATTGATGCAAGATCAAAATGCCAAATCAATATCATCTTTTCTCAAAGTAACTTTGAAAGTCAGTTTATACATTAGTGAGGCTAAATGCCCTTTCTACTCCATTTTTAGAGCTGCAATTATTTCAGACAGTCCAAGCTCAAGCACACTTTCAACTACTACTGCCTCCTGAGAAGACTTGTAGTTCTGACTACTCTGG
The DNA here is from genome assembly GCA_013396975.1 of Bucco capensis. NCBI lineage: Eukaryota > Metazoa > Chordata > Aves > Piciformes > Bucconidae > Bucco > Bucco capensis. The sequence goes on from VWZO01010925.1 coordinate 185,947, forward strand.
GTTATTCCAGGCGTTCCAGATGTTTATTTTAGATGAGTTGAAGGCTCGTGGTTTATGTCATCTTCAGGTAATTTCAATTCCTTATTCTCTGTTGTTGGGTTGGTTTTTTTTTTGTTTTTTGTTCTTGTTTGCTTGCTTGATTATGGATTTTTGTATTAAAAAAAATAAGGTGAGACATAAAGTAGGACTTTGCCTGTTTGAGAGAGGTGGAAGAGCAGAATATGCCATGAAATTGGCAGCACTCTCACACGGATGACTGAGAAAACAAAATGTTATTCTCACTGATCCCACAGCAGCAGATCAGCTCAATTGTAGCCATAGAAATCCTATAACATCAGCCTAATATATATTAAAACATATTTTGATGGAAGAGAACACTTCAGGTATTCTTACAGTGAGTAAATGACCTGCTAAAATTATCTTTTGCTACTTACGTTTTTACAGACCCTTTTCAAAATGTTGCTTTTGAGTGTAGCACAGTGCAAATGAATAGGGAAAGGCAAGAACTAGATAGGTCTCAGGTTGACTAACCATAGTTTCATTTAATTCTGAATTCAAGGTAAATGCATTTGGAACTACAGGCTCAGTTTCTGTCTGTGATGATTCCTCTGTCTATGTTCAATGCCTGAGCGTGGATCGCCTAGGGGTGAATGTCACGTGGAGGATTCAGCTGGAAAATATCCCAGCAACTTCTCTCCCTGACTTACATGATATTGGTAAGGGTGTTTTTTCCCCCTCTGATATTTCTATGAATAGTATAAGTGTGTTTTGTTTTATATAAAACTTTACTTTTGAAAGTATTCCACTTAGATGGCTTTAGATTTTTTGCCTTCTCCACGCTATAATTTCCCTTTAATACTAAAATTGCTTTTCAGGGAATGAGTGATTTTGGAAGGGGTAGAGCAGAACCTGCTCTCTGTAAACTCTTGGCTCCATCAACTTCCATTACCTTCTAAGGAAGCTTTGAGGTTTTCTGTTTGAGGTGTTTTCTGGTATATTTACACAGAGTGTACAAATTTGCTTTCTGTTTTGAAAATCTACATTACTAAAACAACTTTATTCTTCTTCTGGCTTCTTTTTGGGTAAATGAGAAGTCTTGGGTTTTTTCTCCTGTGAAATAGCTGAGGAAAAAAATTGCTAAGCAGAGGTGCAGAATGTGTATGTTCCCAATGGAGAGCCTCAAATCTAAATCACCCATGAATGCTTCATTACTGTTTATGTACTAAATTCCAAGACAGTGTAAATCCCTTCCTGGGCTTTGTAGCTTAGACTTCAGCTCTGAGGAATACTTGCAGGAATTTTTCTCTTCTGTTCAACAGGCAAAAGTACTGTGAATTATACAAATGAGCTTTTGATGGATGAACATATATAGTAAACAGTGGGACTGGAGGAAATCAATCCCTGCCATGTACAACTGATATTTTAAACTGTGTCTTTGTGCTCTGTATTGTCCTTAAAGAAAATAAATAAAAAAATAAAAAGAAATTTCTCTTTTTTTATTTCTCTTTTCTCTCACTTTCTCATTTGGCCAATATAAACTCTAGCTAATAGTATGATCCCTTTCCTGTTGAAATTAGTGTTTCAATCCACAGAAGCAAACCTTAAATCAGATTTCTTCCCACTGAACAACACAAGATGCAACAATTTGCAGGATATTTCTGAATGTGAATAGATGCGTTGTCCCTCAAGAAGTTTAAATCCCTAAACAGATACTAGGCCCTGTAGAAATGCTTGGTAAGACCTTCCAATCAATCTAACATTTATCTCTGCATTTATTGAGATTTGTACTTTAATCTGATAGACACTCTACAGATTCATTCTTGTCTGCTGACATGGTTGTATGTCAATATCTGCCTGTGTTTTTAACTTGAGGTTCCTAAGTTTCTCTGTGGTTATTCATTCCTATATTGGTAATCTCTTTCATGCTATTTTGTTGTTTTAGAAAATGCAATTGTTGGAGAAAATCTCATTGGAGCATTTATAAAAGAGATTAAGGATGGTGGTTTTCTGCTGCATTTGGACTCCAAGCAATTCCTAGCAGATTCTTTCCTTGATTTTCCCCGGGATGAAGAGTTTGATCTGTCTACGAGCGTGCAGCTAGGATGTAGAAACGGATTTCGAAGAACTTCATCCCCTGGGAGAGCAGCCCCAAATTCCCAAGGATGTGGTATGTCTCAGTTTAATTTTCCCTTCCTTGATGTTGTTAGGAGTTAGAAAATCATCAGCAAACTTGTATTTATGGTCAATATGTGAAAGGCATGAAGCACCAATGGGAATGATAAATGTGAGGAGAGATGGGAATTAATGATTTGCTCTCTGTTCAGTTCTTGCATTGAAACAAGGATTTGGAAACAGACATTAGGGCACTGACATTGTACAAGAGGTTTTGCAGGAATTTTTGGGCTTTTTTATAGATCTGGCTGGTATTAGAAGGTCTTTCTGTAATGTATGCAATACTTAGTAAGATGTCACAAAGATAACATAGCCAATGCTTCAGATGATATTACCCAGAATCGAAACCTAGATGCACAAATAGCAAAAGTCCTGAGACTGTGAATTGCTGGGCCAAGTCCAGCCAGCTCAGATGGAAGCTGTCTCAGTGTTTACCAACACCCAGACCTGATTGTATTTCTCTCCTCTTTTCATCTTCTTTCCTTCTGTTTGGTCTGCTTCCCCAGACCAGGTTGTCTTTCTGCCAACATGCTGCTTAGGGCTGCCAAACCTACCTTTTTGCTGGATCTCTGTGGCTGTGCCTAACAGCCTTGTGTACTAGGTCATGCTGCCAAAGACCTTTTGCCTTAACAGCCCCACTCTTGTTTCTGTCAGCATCAACCATCTCACAGCACAACTCTGATCATTCTCATGGGCCCAGTTAGCCTCAGTGAGTACATGTCTTCCTTAGGTCAGTTTAAGATGTATTCACTATGTCTAGCTTTTTTGGGGGGAACTGAGGAGGGATGTACCACTTTGAGGTATAAGATCAACAGTAGCACTGGATACTGGGTAAGTTTTCCAATATGGGGAATGTTTCCAATATGGGAAATCTTCAACACGATGCAGCTTAAGTTAGAGACTCTAAAAACAGGTCAAAATACATGAAAAGATCTTAGCTCCCTGCTTGGAATGGTGATTCTCTGAGTTAGGAGAGCTTCCTAATGCCTGGAGCAAGGGCTTCAGAGTAATCGAGTGATGAGTCAATTCTGAACTGCTGCAGTTTCCAACTTGGACCTTTAAGGGTAAATTGACTGCAGTTTTCATCTCCATAGAGTAAAACACTTCAGATTTTGGTTATTTAAATACATCATGCAGAACAAAAGATGAATTTCTACTGAGAATCCAGAGTCTGTAACAACTTGCAGTTACTTAACAAGATTTACTGTTGTACTGATTAAAGGTATCATTATTAAGTAGATTCACAGAGTCCATCACTTAGAGCAGAAGAACTGTGAAGAATTGATCCTTCTGCAAAACATTTCCTGCCAGGGAAAAAGATCTCTAGGAAGCAGTGAATTAATTCACCTTGCGAGTTAGTTCATTCATGTTTGAACCAGCTAGCTGTGGAAAACAGCACTTGGTAAAACAGACTTAGAGAGATGTGGAGACAGTTTCTGCTCCAGCTTTTAGCAGAGATTTTGTATTCTGAGATGTCATGGTATACACACTGCTGGGCACTGGTTTATGTAGGAGGACTGCATATTTTATGCTAAGCAAGGGATTTAGGAATTCTGTTTCTGATTCCTCTAAAATATATATATATAGAGAGAGAGAGTTTAGATATAGTTCTATTTCGCATTATGGATATTCTGGTTATTCATCCTGTCTGGGTCTATTTCTCTAATGATAATAGGGACTAGTAGTAAGAAGTATCGCCTCTGATTACAGAAATCAAAGTGTGAGAGGGACAGAAATTTTCTTTACTCTCTTCCTGTTCCACCTTGTTGTTGAAATCCAAATTACCTTTTCAGATCCTGATCTTATTGTTTTGTTTGGTAAGTGACATTTCCCCTTGCTTCAGGAAGCATGGATATCTCTTAGTAGTGGCTGCTTTCTAGTGTTCTCAATAAAAAAATGTTTTCATTTGGGAACGTGCAGCTTGCATGAACCTCTTCATCTCATGTATTTTCCTTACAGTTGTCTATTACTTTAGGCTTGCATCTAATTGTAGCTTTTTTTTTTCATGTTTACCTGCCTGTAAAATGGGTAACATTTATCATGTGTTAGTTTTTTTTACCTGACATTTTTTCTTTGTCTCAGTTTTACATTGAGTTGCTTTACCCCACAGGTATTTATGAGTATAATTCTTAAAGAGTCTGAGGTAACAGCTTTATCTTAGCTAAATTTTAAAGGGACAGAATTTTTAAATGTCCCAGTGCTAACACTTAGCTCTGAGATCTTGGCTCCAAGCTGTTCTCTAGTTTCTTACATTGTTAAAATGTATGAATGTAAAGCTTGAAAGAAATACAAAGTGATGGTTTGTCTGCTTCTGGGTTCAAACTTCACCTCTATGTGATTGTGTCAAAAATAACCTAGAGCTGAAATGATACATGCCTCTAAGAGTTACAGAGTCTAGAAAACATGTGTCTCTGCACCAACTTTTTTTCTGTTCTTTGTGCTCTTTTCTTAATCTAATTTGAGACAAAAAAACCAATTTTACTTGCTTAAAATTTGATAGGAGACACAGATGTTGCTTTCACATCCTGACTAAAACTACAAAAACAGGAGAATGCTTTGGAAAGTTTAAGATTTGTTCCTTTTTAAACTTTAATTGTTTATTAGTTTCCCTCATCCTTTACATTTTGTCTTCAACATGGGTTACTCATTTCATTTTAATTTCTACTGTTGTTCATTTGCAATGAATATGATCCTTTTTACATGTGTTAGAAATGTCTTTAAAATGTATCAGACACTCTCGTGTATTAAATAATGTTCTTGAGAAAGGAGAGCTCTGTCTGATCCAGGATTTTTTGTTCTGTAATTGATTTCATATATGTGTTATATATCTAGAGAAATTGCCTTGACACGTACTTGGGAGGAAAATGTTTATCTCACTATTGTCTCATCCTAGACCTTCCCATTGTCCTATATAAAGCAGATGAAGACATGATCATTTTTATACTAGTTGTTGTTTTAATCTGTTATAATTTAAGTGCTCCTATGAGTTAATTTACATTCCAGTGCATTGGCCAGAGCAGCAGTTTATCACAGAGGTTGTAGTGGGGATGGCCGATTTTTCCATTACTGTTTCTCTCTCATACCAGCTTAAACTGCTGTCAAGATGTAGGGCAAGAACAAAAATGAAGGTTTGCACCTTTTCAAAGTCCCAAAATATACATTTGATAGTGTTTTGAAGGAAATCTACATCTGGAAAGCAGCTGTGAAATAAAAAGTAAAGGTATTGTCCTGCAAATATGTCTGCAACTCTTCTCTTCTTCTAACGTTCATCCGAATGATCTGGAGTCAACAACAGGATTTCATGACCTCCCAGAAGACAAAGAGTTTTCTGTGTAATATGCAACAGGTCATCTGGAAATATTATTCCTGATTGTCCTGAAAATGATATATAGACAGACTAAGAATATCTTTTCAGTTTGTGTTTGGGTTGTCATGTGCACAACCAGTAACTTTTAATCCAGCCATTTCTGTTTAGTTTGGAAGTGCTTACCAAAAATTTCATTACCAGGAATTCTGAATGGAAGTGTTACCATATGGTGGGTTTCTGTATGATGTTTTTGGAGTTTCTACTCCTAGGAGCTTTCCTGTTTCTGTCTGTAGTGTTAGAAGTTACTCTGTTCATAGCTTGTGTTCCTTTGTTTTCTGTCACAACTCATCCACAAAGTGCATTATCTTATTACAAATGGATTTGACAAATGGAAATCAGGCCTGGACTTGGCATTTCCAAACAGCTTGATGTGCACTCATTCAAGAACATTTTTAAGATGATCTGGGAAAAAAAGGCCACAGTCAATGTTCCAGTCATTGATGAGTTTAATGAACATTTAAGAAGTGTTTACTTTTGTTACACCATTTAGAAATGCATATGTTAAGAGTTTGAAGCCTATGGAAAGTCTACCAGCATGATATATATACACCCACACATGTGTGCAAATGCCTGCACTGGTTGGATTCCAAAAGATTAATAAGGTGGTTGTTCTCTTTGCAGTTGTTTGTCCTCCAGGCAGTCATTTCCAGAACGATGAATGCATTCCCTGCCCTCTTGGCTACTATCAGTATCAGACAGGACGTTCCTCCTGTATCAAGTGTCCTGTGGGCAAAACTACCAACTCCTATGGGGCAATCATCGCTGATCACTGTAAGCTGAACTCATTTTTTCTCTTATCCTTTGTATTCTGGCTTCAAATAACTAATGGAATTTTTTTTTCATCTGTAAGTTTAAAAAAAATAAAAATCCTCCCTCTGGGGTTTTTTGGATAGATATGATCCCTTCTGCATACATTCAAAGAGAGAACAAACTGTCTGGTGTTTTGACCAAAAATGCATGAGAAACGAGTGGTCAGTCTCATCCAGGATGTTGTGGTTCCTTAAGACATGTTCATTGTCCTCAGGAATGGTATCTGGGTGTTCAGTGTCAGTGAAAAACATCTTATGTAGTTCATTTATTGTCACTTTCATGAACACTGAAGTAGTCTTTGTGTAGCTCTTTCCCCTGCGAATACAAATATGTGACACAAAGCAATTATTGAGATGTTCACTGAAGTTGGTGTACTCAGTTTAAATTACTTATTTTTGCATGCACTTCTGCAAAGAAGATCACTTATTAAGGCCAAATTCAGTTTTGTCTGCAGAATTAGCTCATGGATAAAAATAAAAGTATTAAGAATGGGCTTCTTGGAAGCATCAGTGAGTATAGGGTCTACTTTGTTCTCTTGCAACCTACTTATTCTCTTACAGGGAATTAAAAAAGCAGGTTTATTGTAATGCATCCTAACATCACTTAACTTTTGCTTGAAGTTGTCATTCTTTATTTCCATATGTTTTTTCTGTGTAAGTATTGGACTCCTGTGCTTAAAAGTTTGCTCCTTAGGTTTTCTTTACATCTTTACTGCAAGTGCCTGCAACTAAATCTACTCCCATCTTGGTTTCCACCTTACCTGTGTGCTGATTGTCAGTGCCAGCCTTTTCCAAAAGGCCATGTCTTCTTTTCTTTATTTCGTTTCTTTTCCCTTTTTTCTTTCTTTCTTTCATTTCTTTCTTTTTATTTTTTTCTCTTTCTTTCCTTCTCAACATGAGGAAATAATATTTTACTCTAAGGTTATATTTTCTTTTCTGTTTCCTTGTGTCAGGTATCACATACTGCCAAAGCAATGAGCAGGGGCTGCAGTGTGATGAAGATGGCCAGTATACACCTTCCCAGCAAGACTCTGACACTAAGAAATCCTTCTGTGTTGATAGCTTTGGAGCAGCACTGGACTGGACTGAAACAGATGATCTACTTACAGACTCCCAGTGCCTTGGTAATGTCGGAAGAATATTTGGCATATGTTTTGACTCCACATAAGTGAAAGCTCTTTATGAAAAGACTCATCACTCCACAAAGATTTGCCTTCCCGTAATTGTGGCCTCTGCTGAAGCCACATTCTGTCTCAATTTTGCATTTTTTTACTACATTGGGTGAGTTATTTCTGGTAAGAGAAGGGAGAGAAGCAGGTTTCCTGCACATTCAGATGGCTGACATCTTTTAAGGTATGCTGATCTCCTGCTCTCTGCTTGGAAATCCAAAAAAATAATGAGAGGGCTAATGGGAAAGAAGCAGAATCATGGATTTCTTTGTAAAATTATCACTCATCAGTGTGTTAATGTGAAACGTACTATGTTTGGCAATGACCTCATGGCTGCAGCATAATGTCACCTTCTGGCCTCCTAGTCTATGATGTCTGACTTGGTGAACATATCTTTGCAAGCTGAAGGAACTTACTTCTGCTTCAACACAGTTGTGAAATGCCATTTCTCAAGGATGAATAATTTGGAAAAGAACTCATCCATCTAACAGTCCCCAAAGTTCCTAAAGTAAGGTCTAATTACAGTTCTCAACCTCAAAGCTTTTTCCTTGCTCAGAAATAGTTTTCCAGAAGTTTTTATTAACCATCATACAATTGGTATCAATTTTAATGAAATAATTCAGTTTAGAAACCAATGCCATTCTGTGCTCCAAATTAGGCAATGTCTTATGACAGGTGTGATCAGTGCAAGGGGTGTGAAATGAAAGCCCTCAGTTGTGAAGAGGTTGCAAGAGTAACTTCAGTTAAAAAACCTGGTTTTTTTCTCTGAGTATACTACTGATTGTAGTTATGAACATGAGGTGTTAGCCTCTGTTGCTCTCAATCACAGGGTAGTTGAGATGTTTCTCTGGGTAAAGGATTAACAGCAGCTTAATGCTCCTGTTACTTACTTTGATCCTTCCTGCATGAGCATTTCTAAGTCTGCCCAGGATGGAACAGTTGTAGATATCTGTGCTTATTTTTGTGGATCATGCTGGAAGATCTCACTACAAGCTATTTTAATTTCATTTTTGTCTTTTAAAGATCATGCTGCACTTCCAGAAAGCATTATATAAAGTGAAACTGATTATCTCTGTTTTTACTTTCTCCCCTACTTTTTCTCTTTTTCTTAACTGAATTCAGCATGCAACAAGGGAGCAGGGCCTGAAGACTTTGCCAGGAGGCTGGTGATTGGATAGAGTCAATAAATAAGCAGCTGTTCTTTGAGTTTTGGATCTTTAGATGCATGAGGAATTCCCTTGTGTGAAGGCACAGTAATAAGCTGTAACAACCCTTGCTCATTTTTATTGTTCTATGTGTCTTGTTGAATTTGAAGGCATGCTTACCATTTATTGCAACAACAGGGATAGGATCTAGAGCTTTACTCTAGCACTGTGTGAGATGGAGAATTTCCTCTGTACATTAAGCCAGTGAAATGGCTGAGTAGTTATATTACTGTTGAGAAGACGAAGAGTGAACTAAGAAGTTCATGAAAATGGGAGCTGGTAGAATGTTTTTCTTTGTACTTTTTTAATAACTTTTTTTAACAGGAAAAAAACAGAAGAAACAAAGCTTAATTTTTTTTTTAAAATTTTGAATGTTGCATTAGAAATGGGAGCAGCAAACAATTGCAAACAACACAAAACCACTTCTTCTTTTCAGTTTGATGAAAATATGTGAATTCTGGTTTTAACCAGGCACCACTGCAAGCTGAACATCTAGAAAGGGTTCAGTTGAGTGCACAATTAAGCTAGTGATTATATTTTGGTGTCCTGCATTTCTAGGAAGGAAAAAACTTTCACCTCTGTTTATACCATTATTCAGGCCTGTCCCTAGCTCAGCTGGAGCACAAGGGTTGTTTTTTTTTTGTGGTGTTTGGCTCACCCTCATGTTTTTTCTGAGCAGAAATGATGGTTTTTATCAAAAGCACCTGCTGACTCAGCCCTGACAACAATGGACATTTGCTTCTGATTTAGTCCTGACTGTTTTGCTGTAAGAGTACAAATGATTGTTTTAAGAACTTATCCCTGACTTTTATTTTGTGGTTTATCCAGACATACCAGGGAGAGAGGCCTAGGATCCTCCTGCTGGACCTCTGTGCCCATGTGCCTAGGAGAGAGAAGAGATGAGTCTCTGGGTCTTCTACATGTAGGCATCTCCCATGGGCTGAAATTAGACTAGGGCTCCTGTTTCTTAGTAGGAGAAGTCTGCTCACCACAAGGGTGGTGCTAAGTCACCACATTCTTCCCTTCTCCTTAATATGCTGTGCTTGCTGAAAGTACCAAGGTGTGGATACTGTACCAAAACCCCTTTGTAATTCAGGTAGTAGCAACCTGAGCAGGGTATTGGTGGTACCACTCTGTGTCCCTTTACCAGACTATAATCTTCTTCAGGGCACAGCCAGAGCCAAACCTTCTGGAGCTTAAATTGGATTCCTCATCCTATTTAGCAACCTTTGGGTTTTGCATCTCTAGATCCCATGAGCTTTTCCCAGTTTGTGAACAATGCTGCTTGTCAGACATCCTTACAATCAGGTGCAGTGGGTCCAATTCAGAGAGACTTTGGTAGGTAAAGTGACAGTCTGGAGTGAAAGGTTGAAAGAAGGAGGGAAAAAGGAGCATGGAGGACATACTAACTTGGATACATCCTTGAGCCTGAAGTCAGTGGAGATCAGGCTGTTATGCTCCTGTAAACAAGTGATAATGCTTCTAGATTTCCTTTCTAACCCTTTTCTGTTAGAGCTGGCTCTTGTTTCAGTGACTGTCTTGCAGAAAGTTGGTTCTCTCATTGACTCAATAGTTGGTTCAGTGCCATGACCGAGTAATGGGAGATGGCTAGTCTTCTGCTGGAAGAGAAGTCTCAGTTGAATATGAACTGCCAGCTCACTCCTGGCTAACTGTTTTACAAGTGTCTTGTGATGCATTTTTTTGCAAAACAAATTATATCCTCAGTCCAGCTGTCTCCTGTGTTATCTGTGGAGCTATGGTGCATCATTTAATGAGCAAAACTCTCTCCCTACAGAATTCTTCAATTTTTATTTCTACCTAAAGTTTTTGTCTTTCTGGAGCATGGGAACAGATAAAAGTACCTGGCTGATTCTTTGTTTGTTTTTTGTGGTTTTTTTTTTTTTAGTGCTCAGAAAATTTGAGAGAGTTCCTGCCTCCAGGCTGATTTACGGGTCAGAAGCAGCTCAAATTATTCAGTCTCAGTCGTTTAGGGGAGGCCTGCAAAGTCCAGCTTTTCAGTGCATTTCAGGTGAGAAAATCTGTAGAGACAATGCTAAACATCATGGAAAATAATAATCTTTTTATATTATGAGCTTATAGTTTATGAGCTTATAGTTACATAACTTTACAGACTATATGTTTTGCTGTTCGGCATCAGTTCAATGCAAGATATTTACAACTTTTGGTGACTTTAGTTTAGGCAAGAGATTAGTATTTTTTTCAGAATGAAGTCTTCTGACTTTACATACCACTTCAGACAAGTCAGACTTTAAAGCCAGTTGGTATAATTTGCAATGTGGGTGAGAGCTGAGATTCAGACCAGGGAACATCTATCAGACTTTTCAGATTAGGTGTTCAGGACATGTGAAAAAAAACAAGCTTTCACCTCTAACCAAATTACCTGATTTGTACTATAAGATATAAGGAGTGCAGAGAGATTCCTGTTCTGAGCCTTACAGTCTATTTACTATATTACATCTGGGTACATGATTTTTGGTGATTCATATTAGTTCAAAGTCACCTAAAAGCAAAGGGAATCACTGCACTGCTTTCAGGGTGCTTTTTGAATCAGTCTCACCTTCTGTCTCCTAATGCTCAGATCACAAATAAAGGCAGAGGGGTTATGTTAAAAATACAACCACCCTGGCAGTAGTAGCACAGGTGGCCTGTTTGTAGGAGACATCATGGAAGTCTGACAAGTCAGTGGCTTTGTGTAAGACACCATGGTCCAGCTGGAGCAGTCATCTCTCATGCTAATAAGTGACTACACAAAGCCTTTATGTGTGAATGATTTTCCTGCACCAGAAAATGCTGGCAAACCCAAGATTTCTTTCCTGTTTTTCAGACTGTGAGAGGGAAGACACATGTGGTTTTGCAACTGTAACTCCTGCTGGTGCTGAAGTTCTCTGTGAATTATACAGTGCTGCTGAAGTCAACTTCAACTGCACCACTTCTGGATTGGTAAAAGTGATCATATTCGAAAATGTGTTTCTCATACTACTCTACATTCAATATAAGTAGATGGCATCACAGAGGAAAGGCAGGCTGTTACCTGACCACTTGGGCATTGCTCTTCACTACAGCAGTAATAAATTCCTGCAAGTTTCTAAAGAAACTACACCCAGATACTTCCAAAAGAGACATCTGAATGCCTCAGTGTTTGGCTGAAACATCACACAACACTTTTGTTCTTAAAAGATACTAAGCTTCTGCAATTAGGAAATTGGATTACCTTGAAAGGAGGATTGATCTGGATAATCCAAACTAGAAGTATTCAGGTTGCTAACCAGGTCACCTGAAACAGTCATCATTTCTCAGTCCTTTTCCTCTAGCCCATGGTTTCACTTGTGTGCTCATTAGTGCTTTAGCATCTTCCTATTCACTACTTTTAAACCCAGCAGTGTGGCATTGAAGAGTTGAGATCTCAATTTGATAGAGCAAAAAATGTCCACACTGGGTCACATGGAGCTCTGGTAGTCATAAGCTGTGGGTGCTGCTTCTTCTCCCTGAGTGTCTCAATAAGGACAATGTGTTTTAGGAGAGGAAATCAATTAGGTTTTATTTATTGTGTATGCCTGTTTTCTGTCTCAGGTGCAAGGTGTTTTGGGGAATCCTGCTGCCACTGCCATTGGTCGTCTCAGCTGCCAGCTTCATGTCAGGAATCCAGGGGGAGATGCAGTGATGGTCTATTTGAAGAGAGGTACCAGATGTGAATCACGTGTTAGGCTGCTGTGCCCAAACTTGTAGTTACTTTTACATAGGTTCATGACTAAATATGGAGAGCATTTTTGTTTAAGACACAATACTTTTCAAGCTTAACACTTAGAGCTAGCCCAGTCTGGAAAACTTAGCAAATCTTCTCTTCATGTCTTGTTCCCTAGAAATCAAGAATACAGCTTTTGTAAGCCATTTTCATGGCTTTCTCCAGCAGATAGTCTCATAAAACCTCAGATTCTGTTCTGTTTTGTTGAACTATGATTTCACTTCATTAATCAGTTTGTTATTTCTTATATAAGGCATTATAAATGGCCAAGTTGTACATAATTTAACAGTTTACATTAGTTTTGATTGTGAATTGTCCTACTACTAGACTAGCCAAGAAATAACCAGCTCTTCAGTGAATCCCAAAGGGATTCAGCTGAACTAATGAATGTATAAGCTATATTTTTTTTTCCTTTTGACCTATGTGTGATTGATACCACATTGGACTGTTTTTCCTACCCTGGTAGCATATTTTGGCCAACTACCCAGATAAAATTGCACCAAATCATTTGATGATCTTATCTTTCATCTGAAACTCAAAGCTTAGAAAAGGACTTTTAAGGTTGAGTGTTTATCATAAAACTTCCGACTAGCTCCAGTCTGCAGGAAATCCCAAAGCATCATGTCTCCTTTTGAGTTCTTTTGATCATTTCTTTCCTCTTCTGTCTACCCAGGACAAGAATTTAACTCATCTGGACTCAAGAGCTTTGAAAGAACTGGTTTTCAGAGTGTTCTTTCTGGTGTATATCACTCTGTGGTGCTCTTGGCAGCCACCACATCTCTCACTGATGCTCAGCTCTTCTGTCGGCAGATTTGCAGCAGGGACTCTTGCTGTGACGGCTTCATCTTGAGCCAGATTGCACTTGATGGAGGTATTGTCTAACCCCCAAATAGAACATTCTGTAGTACAAACCCAACACTAGCTGTCTAGAACTTGGTTTTGGACACAGGACACCTACCTCTATATCTTTGCAGTGTCAGCAGCCTGCCTCTACATCACTGACATTTTTTGGTGTAGGCAGAATTTGAGTAATGCTCAAGACTTGGCCTGGAGCAACAAAGATAAAGACCTGAGGTAGCAAGCTGGTCTTAGAGAAAAATTAAGGATAAGTTATTTGATCTGCTTTAGACATTTTCGTCCAGATGAAATAAGACATTCTGAAAACACCTCTCTCCTCAAGTAATGCAGCTTGGTTGATAAAAGTTAATGCTGTTCAGCTGATGGGGGGGATTAAGATGGTGCTTCCAGACAGAGCCCCTGTAGTACAAATGAAATCAGCTCCCTTTCTGGAGCAAGAAAAAAGGATGCTAAACAGGGAATTCTGTTATATTATTGCATGCAGGAATGGTATAATCTCTTAAGTCTTGGTGTCTAGCTAGGAGAATGAGTAGGAGTGAAATGGACACTGTCTGTCAGAGGTGGGACTTAGAGCCCAGATTTCTGACAGCAAATTAAGCGCTGAATGTCAGTGCCTGCTTTTTGCAGTTTCTTTTTTAGCTCAAATGGGATTGACTTTTGTGTTGGAGATGCATTTTCTATGGAAAAAGTGAAGTTCTAATAGAGATATAAGAGCTTGTCTTTAAAAACTGGAGACAAGTGCAGGCATGTGCTACTGGCTGATATGTGGCAAGCACTCCTCCAGCAGAAAACTGATCCTGGGATTGTGGAAGTTGTCAAGCAAATTATTTTCTGTTTTGGCATCTCATACTTCTTGCATAAAAATGTTCTAGATGATGTTGTTAAGTCCATTTATCTATACATTTACTATCACATTTTTAAAGTTCTCCATACTTGTGAACGTAGAAGGGAGTGTGGAGAAGGTGAATGTTGGAGAGCTCTCTCTTTAGTTGGACCTGTTTGGTTCAATACTACAGGTAAATGCATTACTTGGACTTGCATTTTGTTTTAAAATATTTTAAAAAGAAGAAAAAAGTAGCATATAGAATATCTTGTGTATCCAATCTATAAAAACAAATCAGAGAGGGCATTGCAAAACCACAGAAGTGCCTGAGCTGTGACAGCAAGGGCAAAGCAAGAGCTGAATATTGTCTGGATGTTATGGTAACAGACTGACACCAGAACACCTGGCCTTAGGCATGCTGGTCCCCTCAACACATTGTGATACTGAGGGAGACTCAGGCCTGGGCTGACTGAAATCAGGCACTGATCCAGGAAACCATCCCAGTAAAAATGTAAGTGCTTTCTTGGTTCACAGCCTGAGCTTGTAAGACTGCCAAAGGATTGAATATGTCTCCGTGGTGCTATAAAGTGCTGAGAACACTGTTGGGTATTATCAGATAACAGTAATATTTTATGAGGTGGTAACAGCATATGCTTGAAATTTCTGAAAAGCAGGCTACAAATATATAGTGTAGGTGTGAATAGCTAACTTTAGTACTTCAGTTTGAGAATGTATGGCTCTGTGAAGGTGCAAAGCATTATTGGAGTGATGCAACTCTCTCTTTGCCTGAACCTAGGTACCATTTTGTGTAGTTTGATAAGCTACCCAGACGTGCTGATCTGCAATGCAAATGGCTGGAGTCCAACATCAGTGTCTGTCATACATGAGATATGTAAAGGTGTGAGCTATGATGAAAAAGAGAAGATGTTTTTCTTCACCGTGGGAGGGCAAGTGTTCAGTGGAAGTATGTCAATGATTTATCTCAATTTACATTCCTTTTCTTTAATTCTTCTATAGACTCTGCCTTTTCCACCACCTGCTCTTGTACTTCAGTGCTTTTTTCTCAAGTAAATCCATATTTATACAATCACAAGAAAATAAGAACTCTCTAAATGAATGCACTGTTAGATTGATGGACCTCTCATGTTTTATTATGTGAGCATTTCTGTAAGTCAAAAATGTGTTTAGTATGTCACCCTGTAATACTTCTAGTATTTCATTCAGGCAGATTCAAGATAATAATCTGTAAGAAGGGTAAAGCCTGGAACAAAGACAAAAAGAGACATAACTTCATAACTTTACAGAACTTCACAGAAATGTAAGTGATGGAAAATAGAGCAAAGCCTTGGCATCCTAGACCAAGAATAGCACCAGAACACTTAGGTGTTAAGGTGTTGCATAGTCTAGTCATGTGTTTTTAATGCAATTTCTGAGCATTTCAATACTACTTGTTTAGTTTGAGCAGCTATTCTAACAAACTTTTTTCTTTATTAGCTTCTAAGTTGGTAGAAGAAGCAGAAAGAAATTTTACTACCTTTCAGCAAGTTTACCTGTGGAGAGGTAAGTTATCTCACAGAAGTTGGTCTAAAACTTGATGAACTCTAGCCAGTGGCAGATGTGTGTTCTATAATGGAAGTGTCATTCTCACTTGATTTTATACTGTCCATATTAAGACACTACTTGAAAGTCTTTACTGGCAGGGGTGGGTTTAATCTGGAGTAATTCTGCTACTGTCAGTTTTATGAAATTTGGGTAAATTCTTGTGTTTGAGAATATACTTTATAACTTTTAATACCTGTGAAAATAGTATCAGGGAAACACTTGCCTTGGTCTCATCAGTGTCCAGGTACCATAATAATTTGGCACTTTCTGCATATGTAGATGGGTTATTTTTGTTAGCTTGATAACCCTGTATGTGTCATTTTTACAAGTTTACTTTCTGAATGTTGCAATGTACATAGCAGGCCATGCACAAATGATTTGTGATACCACAGCCTCCAGAGCAGTGATGCTAAATGCATAGTGACTGTGGGTATGGCTTTTGCTTTTATCCTCCAAACAGTGTGCTTTGGTTTAGGTTTTCCTCAGAGTTCTGCAGAGATGGTTTTACTCATTTTTTGATTCAGCTGTTGGTGGAAGTATCAAAGGGTTTTTCCTAAACAGTGCACTTAGAAATATTTGTTGATTTTTGGAAACAAAGGGTGATCTCGTTTTGTGGAGGAAAGATAAAGGGAATTACTATACTCTTCAATTCCTGTTGCATTCCAGGCTCTGATATGGTCACTCGGAATAAAACCTCTGTGTGTGATGCTACTGCTTTGGAGACAGAGAATGATCTAATATTATCAGGTATTACAGTAAGAACTGTGAAGTTCTCTAGCTCCTTTGTTATTCCATGGTCTGTTCTTCATTATTCTGTCATACAAATTATTTTGAATATATGTATTAGGTTACTAGAGTTCATTTACACCTTCAACACCATAATCCTAAGGAGAGCAGTGGAGCCTGTTGAAAGCACTTTGGTTCATCTGTAATGAAATGCAAGCTTTTCTGAGGAGCCTTGATGAATACCTGAGCATGTGATTTAGTACATGTAAAATCCTAACATGAAGTGAGTTGCTGATTTTTTAATGTAATTTGAAAGGCAGGTAAACTGAAATGCTCATTTACCTTGTAACAATTAGTAGTATTTTAAAGTCTAGACTTAAAAATCAGAAAAAAACTTTACTTAATACATAGGGTGAAACTCTCTTGCATTTACCTGCCAAGGCACGAGTGCAGCCCTCAGGGTTCTCCATTTAGCTTCCTGTGGCTGATGATATCATTAAAACTTGAAGTTATGCAAGGAATGCAGGTTCTTTCTCCATCCCTTAGTCTTAGTCATGACACAAACTGCTCCAAGAGAAACTGAAAGTTGAAGTTAAGACTTGAGAGGTAGCAAGACTTAAAAGTAGCCTTTTTAAAAAAGTTATAGGTACATCTGGGAAAATGTCTACAGAGCTTTCATTAGCTGATGATCATCCTTGAAGCACCTTTTCCATTTTCTGATAGAAAGTCCAAAGCTATTGTGCTGTTCCAGCATGTCAGAGGTGCTTCAGCATTTCAGCTGCAATCATCAGCATGTCTTTACTTTCCCATTTTCATTTTTGCCTGACTATTTCAGTGCATGTAAGATTAAATAACAGAATCTCATAATGTTGAAGTAACTGGGGATGAGACCTGCTGATGGCATTTGATAAGTAGAAATGTGTTTATGAAGCAATTTGTGAGAGATCAATGAAGTATGTCCATTTCTTTCAATATTGGACCCTTATTTAAAGGGATTAATTTGAAAGCAACCTGAAATAGCTGTTATTGATTGTTTCAAAGGGAGCTCAGGAGATATAAAGCATTGCATACACATTTAAAGACCACAGGCCAGTGACAGAAAGGAGTTATTAAATGTGGTCTGTGAGAGCATAAGCTAGGAGAAACAAGGTTAAATGACCAAAACAGATATTAAGCTTGTTAAGAAAACTGTTAACACTGAGGAGTGTAAAAGCTTCTCAAAGGAATATGAGGAAATTGCTGTATTTTGAATTAATAAAACTAGATTTATTAAAGTATTGTAAACATCCTCTAAGGCATCATCCTTCACTGTTAGGATGATGTGTTGCATAACAGAGTAGAGAGAACCTTATTTCTAGGAGCTGTGATTTTACTCTAGTTTTTGGGTGGTAGAAATAATCTGACAATGCAATGCTGTGCAGTGCAGCTCAGTGAGGAGGCACTGCCCACACTAGCATCTATGGGTGAACAATTCTGTTATTAAAAGCAGCCTTTGACGTATGCTAGCACATTAAAACAGCCTTTGACATGTGCTAGCACTACAAAATAGTTACAGCTGGTTTACCACGAAAGGCAGAATTTTATGTATAAATATAAATACCTTCAATTTATTCCAGATCATAGGTAAGTTTTTATGGATTTGAGCAGTTTGTTTGTTTGTTTGCTTGAATCTCAGATTCCACAAAGGATCTTTTCTACTTGATGGACATCAGCCAGATACAAAGTGATCAGAACTATTCTCTCCCTTATCAGCAGTATTGGATCTTCAGGCAGAAGTACTCAGCAGAGGAAGCTGTGCTTTGGTGCCTCACACGTAAGACATCTTGGAGACTGCTTTTTCTTAGGGAATAATAATTAATTAATAGGTATTGTGATGAGTAGAAATTCTGGACTTAGAGATTTTTTAGGGAAAACCCACAAAAATTCCATGGAAGTTGCTGATGGGGCCACCTATTTCTTCCTTTGTCTACTGTGGCGGAAAGGATATCCCTCATTCATAGAATCATAGAATAGTTTGAGATGGAAGGGACCTCTGGAGATCATCTAGTCCAACCCCCCTGCAGTGGGCAGGGACATTCCCATCTAGATCAGGTTGCTCAGAGCCCTGGCAAGCCTCACCTTGAATGCTTCCAGGGCTGGGGTCCCAACCACCGCCCTGGGCAACCTGTTCCAGTATTCGACCACCCTCGTGGTGAGGAACTTTTTTCTAATATCCAGTCATCATCAAGATATCCCTGTTACGGGCAAGAGAAGTAGAAGACACAGATACTCTACTATTCTTGTGGTGTACCCCTCCAAATAAAAAAAAGTACTGAGCCTCTGCCTGGCACGGCGGCCGGGGGTCGGGTACCTCCGTCCAGCGTGGCAGCCAGGGGTGGATGTCTCTTCCCGGCGTGGCTGCTGGAACCGGCGGCCTCTGCCCGGCATGGCTGCTGGAACCGGGGGCCTCTGCCCGGCGTGGTGTCCGGGGTTGGGTGCTTGCCCGCCTGGTGTGCCTGTTTCGCGGACCCGGTGCCTACTCGCCCGGCCTGCCTGCCTTGTGTCAGAGCCCGGGGGCTTGCCCGGGCATGCCCGCCTGGCGCGCTTGCCTCGCGGGGGTTCGCGGGATTCGGGGGCTTGCCCGCCTGGTTTGCCTGCCTTGTGGGGCCCAGGGAGTGGTAGGGTGTCGGGCATGTTGTGGGGGTCTTCGGACCGGTGGGCGGGCGTGTGGGGTAGTTTTGTATGAAGCGAGCAGTCTGAGGGAAGTTGCGTGGTAATTTGGAGGGTGGAGGCTGAGGCTAGGGTGATTAGTGGGTTCTTTTGGGGGTTTGGGGACTCTGGCTGAGCTGGGGCCGTGGGTGGTACACGTGCCCTGTGTGGGCCTGGTGGCCAGAACGGTTTGTTTTTAGCTTTACTGTGGCTACTGCCTAGGTTCGGTTTGTTTTGGCTTTGTTTATTTTATTGTGTCATGAAAGGGCGATCAGGATAAAGAAATATTCCTGAGTATTTCCCTGGGTTTGAGTACAGATGGGTGGCAGAAAATTAGGGAGTGAAAGGCTTGTCCTAACTGTTTCAAGTGGGAAACAGAGAAGAGTTTCTAGTTCTGTCTACCAGGAAGGCAGAATCAAGAGTACCAAATAGTGCACAAACACCACTGTAGTAGAGCTATGGCTGTTTAAATTTAAGAATTGACATATATATTTAGAGAAGCCATTGCCAGAGTAATTAAGAAATGGGTTTGATAGCTTTGTTTCTTTTCTGAAGGTGTATTATTACCCTAGGGCAATTTTCAGTGTAACTTTCTACAAGCAAATGCTTGAACAGTTCATTCTGGAGACGTTATTTGTATTTTTATGTAATATATGAACACTTCAGAAGTATTTTCTGCAAAAACTTCTTATGACATTGTAGAAAATATCTGATGTTATTGTCCTTTTTATTCTTTAAATGAAGATACCAACAACTAATGCAGAGTTATTCTATATACAGTTTGTATGTCAAATTGACTACAAAGAAAAAGAGAGAGATCTTTATGAATGACAGTGCTAAAGTGACTCTGACACACTAGGCTAATGCTTGTCACAGCTGGGGATTGTGTCTTTCCAGTGAGCTATGGTGTAGCTCCTTTTCTGTGCCCTCCAGGTAAACCTGCACTTCAGTGTCACTAGAAACAGAATCTGTCCCTGTTTCACTTACACTATCATAGAATAATATTGACATTCTCACTTTTAATTATTTACTAATGGGTACCTTTAATGTGCACTTTAATGTACATTAATATACCTTTAATGTACTTTAGTGTATGCTGAAGTCATGAAGAGGAATAAAGAGGGGAAGAAATCCTCATGTGTGTGTAACTCTCAATACTTTGTTTCCTAGGTTGTGCACAAGAAGAGTTTTGTCAAATGATAGATCTTCAAAATGCCACAGACATATACTCTGTGTGCACTCTCTATCCAGAAGCACAGATTTGTGATGGCAGCATTGATCAAACAGCAAAGAACTGTCAAACTGTGCTACCCCAACCACCACAGAAACTGTACCGTAAAATAGGCAAGTTCGGGGATTTGGATTCATAATATATGCGTTAACCCTGGTAATGAAAGTTAGTATTTTGGCTCTTGATTCTGAGATAGAAAGTCTGAATGCATGAATGAGTCCTGGGATGTGATGGGACAAGGGAAGATCAGGCTGTTTTGGGTATGGTTTTTCATTTTCACTTCAGAATGGAAATATATTAACCATGAGTTCCACTCTTCACATCACTTAGTCCCTAATTCAGGGAGGAGGGAATAACATCAATACAAGTCTCAAAAAGTCTTTCTTGTCAATGTTTTTAGAGCCTTTGCTTGTTGGATTTTTGTTCATCCTCAGTCTTAATCATCAAAAGTTTACTATGATAACATAAAACTTAACTTTTTGGTGTATCAAGACCATTGTAACATTGAAACATGAACTTTACCCTTACCAAGTGACTACCTGAGCAGCATATCTAAATGATAAGGTTAAGCTGATTTTTCCAATTTTGTTTTCTTGTTCCTTGCAGTCACTCTAAAAAGTTCTGTGAAGAGCTTCTACACACGTGTACCATACCAGAAAATAACTGGGATCTCAGTGAGGAATAAAACTGACATGAGCAGAAAAACAGTTTCAGTTGGGTAGGACTGCTCCTTTGTTTTCAATGGAAGTTTTGTCATGCCTGGAATACCACAGCCCTGTTATACAGATGAAGGGATCAGATGTATTGTTCCAAGAAAAACATTATTTGAGGATATTTAAGAAAGCAAGCATATGATTTAAAGCAAATTTATAATGCAGTTATAAATAATATTGTACATAGTTGGACTAGATGACCTCCAGAGGTCCCTTCCAACCCAAACCATTCTATGATTCTATGTTTCTGGGGTTGTTCTGTGCATAGACAGGAGTTAGACTTGACGATACTCGTGGATCCATTCCAACTCAAGACATTCCATAATTCTATGATCCTGTATATATGAATTATTATTTCTACTGCTATTAAATTGATTGTTGGCAAGTTAAATCTCTTGGCAGTAATACACCAAATTAATGTAAGCTGCTATTTTTAGGGCAGATATCAAAATACTAATCTAAATTATTACATGTAGTCTGGTAGATGTATACTGACAGACCATAATTGCATCTATAAATGGAAAATGTGTTTATGCAGTATGAAACATAAGATGGTCTTATTATGAAAGGTATCTCTACAGGTTCTTGATGTCTCTCCCTTATGCAATACTCTCTCTTTCCCTTCTCAGTGGCAGTGACAGGTTGCTACTGATAACAAAAGTAATAATATTTTTTCCTTTCTCAGCTTTTTTGAGTGTGAGCGTTGGTGTGATGCTGATCCCTGTTGCACAGGATTTGGCTTTTTTAATGATTCCCAGCTATCAGGTATTTTTCCACAATTTTTATTCTAAACCTAATCTCTGACATCCTTCGTTGTTACAAACTTTAGCATTGTTTTGTTGTGAAGGGCATTTCAAGTGTCTTTGCAGATCTTGCGCAATTCTCTTTAGTACCTTTTTCAGTAAACATTTCTAGGAGTTCAGCCCAATGACAGGCTCCACACCTCAGAAATTCTTAAGAAAACTTCATAAGAACAAGTCCTTAAGAGGCTACTGTTCCAACAGCATGAAATTCAGACTGATAAAACTCCAGGGAACTGTTACTTCTAATTTGGAACTGTTACTTCTAATTTATCAACCATTATTCCAAAATATTGATTGATTTCTTTTTGTGATTTTTTTGTTTTGTTTGATTTTTTTAAAGCCTAAGGGACTTACTAGCCTAAATATGCAATGAAATGCACATTAAACACATAATGTCTATGGATTCCTAGCTTAGTCTTTTGGCTTTTCTGGATGTCTGAATTTCTCTTTTCCAAAATTTTAGTCTTCTACTTGAGGAAGATTGATTAGGGATAGAGGTTGCTGATCTTCTTCTCCTTACAATTTTAGCTACTCAAGACATCTCAAGTACCGTTTCTGCTAGCCTGAGGAAATCAGATCTTTAAAAATGCGTGTGAATTGAAAGCCATTAGAAGGTCAAACTAATCTGAGATGGCTAAGTTAAGGGATGTTGTCACCCCATGCTCCCTCTAGAGTCAGCAGAGAGATGTATAGACACAACTATAATGTCATTAAGAGCTTTGGTTGACTGAATTCTGTTCTGGAGAATACAGACTTTTCTTTCTCTCCTTGGTGTGATGGAAATGCTCTGTTTAAAAGAAAGTCTTTACTAGATATATAAAATTGGATGCTATCCAGATCAGAGTCAATGAAGTATTTTCAAATATTTTATTCCAAATTCAGATTTAGGCTACTAATATGGCCAGCCTTGTTTTCAGAACTGTCACATGCTGATCAGCTCTCCCTGAGGTCATTAGTATGTGCTGGCTCTACTCAGTAGTAATTTTAACATGAGCTAGGCTAAATCTTCAATGGAACTACTATGTGTGTTTGAAATCCACCATCTTTTCAGGTACAGAAATATTTACACTAGGTCTTTGAAAGGCAGAATTTTAGATGCAGATTTTAAGTATTGCATTAACTAGAAAGGGCTGCTTGCTCAAAGAAGAGGTCCTGATCTTTGCTCAGTGAAAATACTCCTAGTGACCTTATTAGCCCATTTTAGGTATTTCCTTGCTTTGATTTCCAAGTCAGTAGGATTCATTTCAACACTCAGTGGATCAGTGGTGTATTCACTTTCCTCAAAATACTATCTAGCAGAGGAAAATTTTCCTCGTAATTTCAATAGCCATTTATTTCCCTGGCAGGTGGAAAGATTGTGTGCCTGACTCTGAACAGCCTAGGAATCCAGATGTGTGCTGAGGAAACAAGAAGTGCTTGGCAAGTTTCAAATTGTAGTTCACCAGATGTTGAAGTCAGAATACACCCATTTGGCTGGTATCAAAAGCCTGGTAAGTGATAAAGGGCACATGGCTTTTCTGACTTGTTTCTGCACATTAAAGCATATTATTTAGCTGCAATGTATAGAAGCTTCAGCTTTCAGACAAAGAACCCATTTGCAAGGATTGCAAATAGACAAGACAGACAAGTGTATGTAAGGAAGATGCAATTTGATCTCCATTTTAATAGAAAAAGAAGAGAAATGCCTCAAAGAGCTATAATTTCATTTCTTAGGTTGTATGGGAGACTTGTGGCCAATGTCAGAATCCAAATATATTTTGTCTCACTGCACAGTCCTGGTCAGGATGTCATTCTTTGCTTCTCACTGCTTGGTTTATGGTTTAACAGTGTGTGTGGATGCATAACTTCAAAGGTTTAGTTTTGTTACAGTATTTACAATTCACTTTTGGTTGTTTTGATAAAGAAAGGGCTAAGACCAAATTCCAAGGTAGCACTGTGTTGTACCATTCACACTGACAGGAGTGAAGAACAGGGGCAATCCAAAACTCACTTTAAAATGCTGATCCTGGTTAAAGTGATTTTTTCCTTTCCAGGGCAAAAAAACCGGTCCATTACTTTGTTGAAAAATTTCAGTGGGTTTGTCATTTGTCACACTCCTTTTGGGTAGATCTATTGCTACTTTGTTAAGCTTTATTTTAACATAATTTTCCATCCATTTTCTCCTCTAGTGGGGCAACCCTTATTAAAGAGTAGAGATAGCACAGATTTGGGAGACACCATGGAAGCTTATAGAGAGGAATGGGCTGAGGGTCTAGCACTAAGAGGAAGGGGATGTCAGCCCTGATAAAGAAGTCACTGGTTGGAACCTGTGGGCAGGGAGAGCTGAGAGGCAACTAAGGGTAAGAATGAAGAATGGCAGAAAGGAGAAATGGAGACTGCAGAGGAGTAGATACACTTCCACTTCTTGGAATTGTTTTTCCTCTTCTTGGCAAAGAACCAACAAAAATAATGAATGTTGCTCACTTCACAGACAGAGAGATTATGAAGAGGAGCCCAGGGTGTACGCAAAGGGAGGGGAGTTAGGAGAAATGGTGACGTTTCCTTACATAGTGAGGAAGCTTCAGATGTGTTTCCACTGTAACACTCACAAGGCACAGATGTTTATGCAAATAGAGATATTTGCAGACAAAAATTTGTATCAGTTGTACTGGTGTGTTGGGGGCCTAGGAACCAGGAAGAGGAACAAAAAAACTTTTAGGCTAAAAGGAAAAATCAGTAAAATCTGAAGGAGGAATTTACTACAGGCAGTGAGAGGTTAGAGTCTTTGGGTTTAGTGCACAGTCTTGTAGGATGGTACTTGTGTCTCTGTATTTTATAATGTGTTGATGTGTGAGCTGTGTGCCTGCATGGCTCCACTTGTTAGCAATTTGACTTCATCTCTGTAGTCGTTGCAGCCTAGTCAGTGAGGAACATATATCAGCATTTTAAAGTGAGTTTTGGATAGCCCCTGTTCTTCACTCCTGTCAGTTTGAATGGTAGAACTCCTGAGTTTTTAGAAATATCTGTTGGTTGCATATATGGACAGTGCAAAGTGGAAGAAGCAGACAGCAAATCTGATCTGTCTTCAGCTTCTGTAGCTTTTGTCTTAGTAGAGAATTTATAACTGATTTGATTAGCGTAAGTGTTTTACAAAATATGAATTCACAGTAGAAACTTCTTGTTTGTTATTTAAAATTACAACAGGATTAAGGGAAGTATTGACAAATGAGAAGTTTTGTATGTGGTAAATATGAGTCGTTATTAAAGTTTTAATATGGAAAGTCTCCTTCTGGAAACTAACTTATTCCTAATTTTTGTTGTGAGAAATTGCAGTTTGCTAATAAGGATGCAGAGAAAACCTCAAATATCTTGTGATGCAGAAAAGAAAATACAGAGATATTCAAGGAGAAAACATAGAACTACTGAAATGAGTTGTTCATAAATAACTGCATTTTAAAAGTGTATGTATCAAAGTTTATAAATACATTTAGGGAAGTCTGGTTTCATGTATGAGCTCAAAAGGATTAGGTAGCAAAGCAGCCTCACATCCCTACTTTTAGTGTTTGTGGTGAGAAGATGCAACTTTGACATTTAGATCCCAGAAGTGATGCTGGAAATACTGATGTGTTAATTACTTTTTTTTTTGTTCTCTCCTCCTGCTTTTAGCTGACTTGAAGAACACCATGCCTAACCTTTGTCCACCTGTTAGTTTACCTCTTGAGCCAGAAAGTGGTAAGTGTATTCATGCCAAAATAAATAAAGGAAACTTACTCTATTTTGCTAAAAGATCACACTAGAATGAAATGGTTGTGTTACCCATGAGTTTACTCATTCATTTTTACTGATTGTATATCATTTAAACAAAAGAATTGTTGTCATCTACAATATTGGCCTAGTATCTCTGAAGCTCATTGCCACAAGAAATCACTGAGGCAAAATATTTGGCAAGACTGGTGAAGAAATTTATTGGTTTTAAGTGTGGATGTCACATCACTTTCAATGGATATAGCTCCATATTTTAGTGCAGTGATCAATGAAGAAAAGCTCTAGCAAGGGTAGCCTCCTGAAAAGCTGTTTATTGCATTTTTGTCCACTGTTGTGGGGTTTCTATCACCTTTATTGTAGCATCTGGTGCTGGCCAGGATGACAAGGGATGTCAGATTAGATAAAGCACCAGCAGCTTTTGCCAGCAATGCTGAATGCAAAGAGTGATGATGAGTTTCCAAAAAGATATAAATAATTGCAATAGAGATTCAATGTAAAATTTAGCAATTCTTTTTTTCCCACAAACCCAAGATGATGAAAAGGACAATTGCTCCAGAAATTAATGCAGCTTTATAATGCTTTATAGTTGGTGGTATAGAAGAATGATAGATTGTGCTGTGCTGTTAGTCCTTGTTTGTGGTTTTCTGCAAAGATGAAAATATTATCTCAAAGATTATTCAGAAATGGATCACAAGCAAAGCAGTGTTTGAGGTGTATGTTGCTGTACCTTGCTATGGCACCACTTTGTATTGTGAAGAAATTTTGTTTCAGTCTTGCAGTAAATGAATCTTATGGTACTTAAATGTGTTATTTTAAAAGTAGGTGGATCCTCACAATAAATGAAACTGCTGTTTTTCAGGGCTTTGTCTCTATTGCACCCTAAAAATATATGCAAATTGTCAGCAGCTACAGACTTTCCTGATGTGTCCTTTCCAGAAATACACAGCATATCTGCTGAATGCTGTGTGTAACGGAAAGGAAGCAGGTTGACTAGTCATTAGATAACTCAATTTAACCCTCAGGTTAGACTGAAATTTAGAAATCTCATCCATCTTGGCCCTTGATTTTCTGTGTGAACCGAACAAATTTTTTAATCTGTTTATGTCTGTCTTTCCTTAAATCATATGCAGCTAGGCTTGCAGTAGATGGTTAATATTTGCAAAGAATTTTCAATATTGAGTTCAGAATTTTATGAACTCTTTCATCATCATCTCTATGATCACCAGTCACAGTCATGTTCAGACTTTTTGTGTTCATTAGTAGAATTTGTGCTCTTTTAATGGTCATTTTAATGTAATAGAAGGAAAGCTCCTATCTTTGTAGGTAAGCAGAAGCAATTTTTACGTGAAATGCTTTGAGGAGCTAGTGGAGCAGTGTGTAGATTGTACAATTCTTTGCAAACTCTTTTTTCCCATGGGATGTAGAAAATCTCTTTACTAAAGCTCTCTTCCTCCCAGCTTAGTAGTAATTTTGTCATTTTCTTTTCATGTTTTTCTTGGTTTCTTAAATATAAGAAAATAGTGACCTAAGCAGCACTTAAGGAAATTAGACCTTTCTGTCTGTCATTTTCTTTGTACTCTAAAGACTGCCCAGAACTTTGCCACAGAAGGTAAGCTGCTCCTCTTACCCTTAGTAACAATCTTGATCTGTCACACCCATTTCCAGGTCATCTTTCCAAATACAGAGCAACTAGGGATGTCTTTGGTTTGCTAAGGTCTGGTAAACCACCCACATGTGCAGAGCCTCCCACAGAGTGGCAGGATTCTGGATTAGAGCAGTTCTCCTGAGGACAGCAGTCAGGAGAAGTCACTGAATTACAAAGAGCACAACTAGGCTGGAAGTCAAATTAGCTCTTGTATGCTGTATTCTTTGTATCTCTGACACCAGTATGTGCAGCAACACATTCAAAATGCAACTGGGCACCATCTGTCCTTATGTTCTGTCTCATCTTGATAGTAAAAATACCAGCCTGGTTATTTAGGTCAGATTACTATCTGTGTGTGTTGTCAGAGGCTTTGGAAAATGTTCAGAAACATTGTTTCCAAAGTCTTTATGATTATATACGTTATGTTAATATATGCTATGCAAGATTAATAGCTTTAGAGTTGGACATCAAAGAAAAGCTAGCAGTGACTGAATATGCTGCATTGTGGTATTGCTTGCACAAGGGGAAAAAAATTACCGTAACTCCTGTGTGGTGACCAGATGGTGGGTGTGAGAAAATATCACTATTTAAAGGGTACTGTTGTGTGTGTATATACATGTGTGTGCACATAAGTATATCTGTGTATATCTAAAATATATCTACGTATAAAACTTCCGATCAAAGTATCAGAAAAATACTTAAATTTGAATACTTTGCCAGAAGACTCTGTGAAATAGTGAAGTTAATGTTATATCCAACTGAAGCACAATTAGAGCCCATATTTCAATAGATAGTTAATGCATTTGGCTGCCTCATTTTCTAGTCAGCCAATTTGCAATGCTCAGGACAGAGTGCCCAGCACTTTGCTTCCTCCCATGTGCAGTCAGGATGCTGACTCCATTCCAAGTGTGTGGTGTTTCCAGCTCCAACAAATTTTGAAACAAAATCAGATTAACAGATTTATTTTCAGTCTTGTGGGAAATAGATACTTTGCCTATTTTACTCATTCTTCTTCTCGATAGACAGGGTAGGAGCATGTAGGACTACAGAACAAGAGAGAAAGCCTCAATGAGAAGGATTTCTACAAGTACATAGTCAGCAAAAGGAAGGGTAAGGAAAATGTGAGTTTGCTGCTGAATGGGGCAGGAGACATGATGGCAAAGGATCCAAGGTGCTTCTTCACCTCAGTTCTTACTGGTAAATCGAGCCTTCAGGCCCTTGAGACCAGGCAGAAAGAGTGCAGCAAGGAAGACTATCCTCAGTGGAGTAGGATCAGATTAGAGAAAAAGCTGGACAGGCAAACCCATGTGGCCTGATGGGATGCATTCATGAGTATAGAGGGAGGTGTTTGATATCATTCTGAGGCCACTGTCAATTCCCTTTAAAAGGCCCTCGTGATGAAGGTAGTTCCTGAGGCTGAGAGGGAAGCAAGTATCAACCCTGTCTTCAAGAAGGGCAAGAAGGAGAGAACTATAATAGAGAACTAGAGGCTAGTCAGCTTCACCTTGATCCCTGGGAAGGTAATAAAGCAACTGATCCTGCACGCCATTTCCAGACATATGAAGAAGATGATGATTTAGGTTAGTCAACATGGATTTATGAAGGGCAAAATCATGCCTGACCAACCCGATAGTCTTCTACAATCAGATTACTAAGTGAATGAGGAGAGAGCAGTGGATGTTGTTTATCTTGACTTCAGATAATTAATTTAATTCTCTTTGAATCTGCATTGGCAAAAATAATTTTCAGTAGTGGCTTCTTTTCACACCCTGTCACAGAACAGCCTGCAGCCACCAGAGAGCTGCAAAAAAATCCTTCCTCCATGTGAGGCTAACCTCAGGAGAGACACAGGAAAAAGGAGGATTTGGGTGTTCTTCCTGTTCTTCGCCTTGTAGCAGACTGGTCACCTAGCAGCCCATTGTCTCCCTGTGATTCCTCTTGACAGCCTAAGGCCCCTGTTAGTTTTCCCTAGGTTACTCTTCTTACAAGCAGCATTCCTAGGCATTTCTAACACTCATTAGATACCCCATTAGCCTACAAAAAAGGAGAATTAAGTGCTCTGTAATGCCTGCAGGTCACTGCTGTGTGGCAGGAGGGAAATGAGCTGCACACTATCTTTTACCCGAGTTCTTGTTGCTTTGCTCTTGCTTCAGCATATTTTGCCTATTTGTATTCTTTCAATACCCTTTCTGATAAGAGGTTAAACTCTCTAAGTCATCTTCATCACTAATCCGTAATGCATATGCCTGAAGGTGTGGTTTTCATCTTTAACTAAATGAATACTGTTGTTTGTCTTCTGTACATCTATGGCATGGAGCACAGCATTCTTGATCTGTTGTGATTTCTAGACAGTTTCTGTTATCTGAGAAACAGTGCTAGAAAGGTAGAGAGCCTGCTCAGAGTGGGAAAGTCCAACTTGTTACATTCGGAGCATTTTTCCCCCTGAAGAAGTTGACGTGTATGATGACATTGAGCATGGAACCATGTGTGGTGAGTTTCAGGTATGGTCTGTGACCTTTAAAGATGGGAGAACAGCTGTTATTTTAAGATTGACTGTGCTGAAATTGCTAATATGTCATGCTGCACTCTTGGTTTACTTAGACTGGTATTTAAATAGAAACTCTGCTGACTTGTGTGAATATGGAGGAATGTTATGCAAAAGAGAAAACAGTCAGATCTCATACTTAGGTTTGAGATGGAACTTCCTGAAGCCAGCTGTAAGAGAGGAAAATGTTGTCATTTTACGCTTGTATAATGCTATTATTCAAACAGGGATTTGAGCTGTGGAAGTTTTTATGTCTTTACAATTAAGACTGAAAGATGCAAAACAATCTATGAAACATGTTACATGGCTTTTTAGAAGGAATTCTTGTGCTTAAAGCAAACTGGAGAGCCTGTAAATAATCCCATGCATGTCGAAGGGAGAAGTGACACTAATGTATAACTTCTACTTTTGTACTTTGTTATGAGACTTTTGAATTGTGTACAGTAATTATATAAACTTTAATGAGCATTTGTGTCTTCAGGTTCCTCCGTTTTAAATAGGATACAGCTCTCTATCTTAGATTTGGAAACTGCTAGAAGGCAATGGCTCTTAAATGGTGATCTCTGCATGGGACTGCAGATCATATGCACTCATATGGGCTCCATTCCCACTCTATTCGAATCAAGTAATTCATTGAGAAACCACCAAAGCATATGGATGTAATGATCTGTTAGGCCCTTCCTATTTCTGCTTCCTGTGATGCCTAATGATTTTCTGGCTGTGAGATTTTCCAACATGGGAATATATTTCCTGTTGGGCTATCTCAGCACATGGAGTGTTTATATTTTCAGTAGAAATGTTGTTAGTAGTACAGGTGCTGAGGTAGCTCACTTTGTTGACTAACAGTATCATTTGCCTTCCTATTTTACCACAATGCTGAGGATATGTCAGAGAGATCATTGGTGTGAAACATAGCCTTTTTTAATCCATCCTTGGGAACTGATCTACCATGCCTCCATACAGTATATTGGACCCCGGTGTAAAATTGCTCTTTCTTTGGTCTTAAATTCAATTTCTATTCTGGTTGTAAACATGAGGATTTTAGCTTTTTGAAAAGAGCTTATTTAAAACCTGAATAAATATCTGGTACATTTTTAGTATCCTATTACTATACCATTTACTATAATTGGCACTACTGAGGGAGGCAGAAAGCTTGCATTTAACATGAGCATAGCGAGATTGCTCGGTGCTAAAAGCCATAAATAACACATTTGTTAGTTTGGGACATGTTTGTCTGAGGTGTGATTATAGTTATTATGCAGCAGTTTTAAGAAAATCTCTCATTTGGAATTATTCAAATCTCAGTCGATGGGCAAAAATGAGAAGCAACTGTATTTTAGAAAGAGTATATTTTCTGCAGGTCCTGAGTTGATAATTTGCTGATTTTGGAGATGGTTGGTATACAGACAAGTTAGCTGCCTTGGAAAAAAGTCCAAACTCAAGGAATATCAAGCACCAAGTTCAGTCTGTAAGCATGTTTTTGGCTTGAGTTAGGGCTATTAAATATGGCTCACAAAATCCAGAATTAAGATCAGAATCTGTCTTTCAAATATAAGTTATGCATACTTGAAACCAGAGACCTGATTTATGTACCTCCTTAACCTCATGTTAACCTCATATGGTTTATTTGCATCTTCAACTTTACAAGTTTTCTTCTAAATTTAATTTGCTATTTTATTGCACTTCTGTATATCCATTTCCTTATATCAAATGTCAGGTTTTACAGCAAACTCAGAACTGACCCTTCTTTGCTTCCCCTGAAGTCAGTGATGAGACTTTTACTGACTTTATGAAAAGGATTTTATAATGTCATTGCCTGTGGAAGTGGGAGACTGAACTCTGTGCCCCTAGGAAATCTATTCCAGTCTTGTGATCTTATGACTTGAGTGGGAACAGAGTAAGACTAGTATGAGTCCTTCTGCAAATCCAGTCTTAAACCTTGCCTACCCAAACAAGAACATCTGGAAGAGAGAGGCTCCTTGTATGGAAGCCTCTATAATTTTGCAATAAAAGTTACAGGCCTGGATGTATTCAGTGCTGTAATTATCCAATCAAAGCAAATGCCAAAATGTGGTTTGGAAGGTCAGAGCTTAACCTATATATAAACCAGAAATGCCTTCCAGCCCATCAGGTGCACCATGTATTTCCAGTAAAGCAGTGCCAGCTTGTAGCTGTGTGCCTTGTGAGAGCAGTTTCTAGATGAGGCAAGTTTAGATCAGCTGTGGAAAGTTCTGTTTTGCCCATATAATGAAGTGTATATGCTTGGCTGTGGTCTTTGCTGGATCTGCTGCATGGAGAGGATGAAGGAAACAACTAATAGCCAGAATCTCTTTTGCAGCTAACTTCTGGCTGGCAATGTCCACAGTAGTGCATGGATGAATCTGGATTAAAGAACTTTGCTCTGTCATTAAAATAAGCATTAGTGTTTCTGTATTTATCTGCATCTGGGGTTAGCTAGGAAGAGGATTGGAAAGGGAAACCACTGGAATTCTCAGTGAGAATTCTCAGTGAGACCCCA
Organism: Bucco capensis; assembly: GCA_013396975.1. Classification (NCBI taxonomy): domain Eukaryota; kingdom Metazoa; phylum Chordata; class Aves; order Piciformes; family Bucconidae; genus Bucco; species Bucco capensis. The sequence continues at coordinate 218,328 of VWZO01010925.1, forward strand.
CCTGGAGTACTGCATCTAGTGCTGGGGTCCTCAGCATAAAAAAGATGTGGACCTGTTGGAGCGAGTCCAGAGGAGAGCCACAGAGATGATCAAAGGACTAGAGTACCTCCCCTATGAGGACAGGCTGAAGGAGTTGGGGTTGTTCAGCCTAGAAAAGAGAAGGCTTTGAGGGGATCTTATTTCAGTAATCTCCTTTCAGTACCTAAAGAGGGATTACAAGATAGAGGTGGAGAGACTTTTCAGCTGTTCAGATTGTAATATGACAAGGGGTAATGGTTACAAGTTGAAGGAGGGGAAATTTAAACTGGAGATTAGAAGGAAGTTCTTTACCCAGAGGGTGGTTAGGCACTGGAACAGATTGCCCAGAGAGGTTGTGGATGCCCCATCCCTGGCAGTGTTCAAGGCCAGGCTGGATGTGGCCCTGGGCAACCTGGTCTTGTGTGTGGCATCCCTGCCCATGGCAGGGGGGTAGGAACTAGATGATCTCTAAGGTCACTCCCAACCTGGGCCATTCTGGGATTCTATGATTCTGTATAAATCTGACCTGAGATTATGAATGCTTCATCTGGGACTGAGAATTAAACCCCCCTCCAAAATCCCCAAACCACCCCAAAACACAACTCCCTGTAGGTAGTGGGAGGTTGCAAGGGTCATTTCTGTCAGATTTGAGACAAAGAATAACCAAAATAAAATGTATTTTAGGTACAAATGTATTGTCTATGGATATTTGCATCGTGAATGGTCACTATTCTGTGCCTAGCATGGGCTGCAAAGTGCCCATTGTGTCTTATATGTATTTAAAAGGTCATTTTATCCTATATAAAGGGATAAAATAAAAATCTTTTGATATAGAAGTAGGAAGTTTAGCCTATGATCAAATGTAGAACCCATTATATGTACCTAATAATGGCAGTGTGCACTTACTAGGTTAATGTGAGCACCTTCAAAATATTTTAGTAATGGCAAGCTGGTAAATCTCAGGGAAATAAATACAGGAGGCTAAATTCAAGTGTTGGAGGTTTAAATCTAAGGAATTTATTTTACTTTTGTGGAATTGTTTTGAAATTCTTTCTTGAGAGAGTAGAATTTAGCTTAGAAAGAACACTTCTGAATGTTTGACCTATGAGCAAACAGAGGCATATGAGGATTATGAGACTTGCCCGAGGTCACTTGGTGAGTCAGGGAAGCCATGGGAAGAGAGTCAGTCTGGTGGAACATCTTCCAAAACCACTGATGCCCCCAGACTTGTTGACTTACAATGGAACCCAGACAAGCCTGTTTTTTTGAAAGAACCACACTGAGTAATTTGAAGCTTTGTGTCTGAATCTAGAGAGATTACTTGTTCCAGCAGTAGGACCTCAGTTATTAATATTACACACAGTACAAGGTGGCAACATAGCTCTTATGTAAGAACAAAGTTTAAGTCATACTGATTAAAAAATATGTTTTCTTTTTCGTGTTTTTAGAAAAAAGCAACCTAAGAAATAGTTAAAAATGTGAGCTGACAAGATATAATCTGGAAAGTAAGATCTGGAGGATCTAGTAGTGTAGGCAGATAATTTGTGGGGAGGATGTAATGATTAATTCTCCATCACTTACGGAGTTGCTTTCTATTTTTAAGTGTCTGTCAAAATAAATGCCACAAACTGTCACCCTAGAGGTTGAGGCTGAAGTTTTCTAACACAGGTCATCCAAGAGGTCATATTAGATGGTTTCAAAATAGAGAAACTATTGGCAATATGAAATGTAGTAATTTCCACATAACTGAAATCACTATGTTCCTCTAAAATAACTGACTAATGAGTGCTTAAGGGGAAGAAAAATTAAGTGCAACTGCTCTGTTGCACAAATCAAGCTCTAATTGCAGGGTCATGGCTCCCTTACTAGTTCAGACTCCCTCTGAATATAGTGCTGATGATGACTCTGAGATATCAAGTAAGCTTGTGGTCTTTAACAGTGCAATACCAAATCCATTTCTACTTATCTGGAAACTTTCAGCCTCTATCTCTTAGAAGAGTTGCTCCCAAATATAACAGGAAAATAATGATTTTGAAGTGGTTGAAAAGGACTCCTGGGATCCCCTTGCTACTTTCTTTCCCCTAGTTCACAGCCCTGAACTAGGCCTAGGCTGTTTGGGATGTTATATTGAGTACAGTAGGTCAGTTCATCACTCCATCAGATGTTGTATTCAGCAAGGGTGGGAGCAATGGAGCTAGTGTTAAGATAACAGCCTTGGCAATGGTGGCAACACATCAGGTTTTTTCAGCTTGTCCTCTGGGAGACATCCCATGCTTGCGGTTTGCACTTGTTTGGGAAGAACTTGCTGTTCCCTGTCTATTTGCTCAAGGGACAATGCAACCAGGCTAGTATGTGGTCTGTTTTGGGCTTTGGGTTCTCGTCAACTGGACATGTATGTCAATACCAGGATTTCCAAGTTGCAGGGAGGGCAAGACACATCCCCGATTGTATGAGCCCCAGACCTTAGTTTAAGATTTGATGTTGACTTGTATGATCACAACTGTCTTTCTGTAAGAAGATCTTTGCAAGTCACCTATATCTCAGAAATTAAAATACACTTTTAATCAAATGAACAGCTACAACTTTTCAATCTGTGTGTTAAATGAACTCAAGTAACAGGGTAAGATCTGCTTACTAGGAATAGCAAGACAACAGCTGACTCAGTTCTATCCTCACCCTGCAATTACATGGGGAGGGTAATGTCAACGTCCTGTTTAGGACTTGGTGGCCCCAGCAGGGACCTTTTGTTTTTAAAACATATTGAACTGTTGAAAGGAACTAAAATAATTAAAGGACCACGCTTTCCCAAGACTTCTTTTTTGACGTTTCTGTGAAAACTTGAGAGCCTGCAGATATTTTTATCTGTTTCTGTATGAGAAAAGAATGTTTGTGGCATTTTTAAAAACTCATTGTGAGACAGAAAAGTAAATCTTGATGAATACTAAAGTCAGTATGTATGTGTATCATAGAATGCTTTGAGTTGGAAGGGACCTTTAAAGGTCATCTAGTCTAACCCCAATGCAGTCAGCAGGGACATCTTTAATTAGATCAGGTTTCTCAGACCCCCAAACAACCGGACGTTGAATCTTTCCAGGGACGGGGCATCTACCATCTCTCTGGGCAATCTGTGCCAGTATTTCACCACCTGCATTGTAAAGAATGTCTTCCTTGTATCTAGTCTAAATCTATCCTACTTTAGTTTAAAACCATTAGCCCTTGTCCTGTTGCAACAGGCCTTGCTATCTCCATCTTTCTTACAGGCTGTGTTTAAGTATACATTTTATGGATGTGCTCACACATGTACATTCATGTGTACATGTATATCTGAAAATGCATGTGTATGTAATAAATATATATATGCATATGTACATATTTGTGTATATATGCATATGGAATAGAATTAAATCTTACTTATGTAGCAGTTACATGATGTTAGAATAGTTCATAGACTTTCATATAATTCTGTCTAGGAAATTAAATTAAAATGATAAAAGTAATCTTTGTTACCTTTAAAAAAAAAGTCTAAGTCTGTGAAAATTGCATGTGCTTCTGTGGGAATTTGGTTGATTGTTTGTAAAGGGAAGACAAAATACAACATCTGTTAAAACTGTTGTTTCATTTTCACATAGTGTGTAAGGTCAAGATTTGCCTTCTGTATGTAGATATATGCAGGTACCATAGGCATCTTCATTGCAGCCAATCAGTGAGGTTCCCTTTGCAGACAATGTGGACATTTGACTCATGTAATCTGTGAATTCTTGGGGGTGATTTGTGTCATCCTAAAGCAGATTATCTAAACCTGGATGGAGATACTGTGCAGTAAAACTCTCTGTCCCTCCTGATAGTACAAGGAGTCTATTGAGATTAACTGAGATGTAGACATCTACGTTGGAGGTGACTGAGGAGACACCTACCTTAGAAAATCATTTCCCATTCTAGGTATAGATTTGGATATCTGCCTTAGGTACTGGGAGTGCTCAGTCACATGAAGGATCTTCATTTGCTTACCTGCTCAGGAACTTATGTACAACCATTATGGCCCATGTCCTTTAATGTAATTAGACCTGTTCAGAAACCTCTTATTTAAATAAATTGGATTTACATGCAAACCTGGATGGAGCTGCTTCAGGTTTACCTCTTTTACCTCTAGTTTTACATGACCTCTGAAAATGGGACTGGACCCTATAGTGAATCAGAGGCCTTAGAGAACTATATTTTATTTGTTCTCAGTTAATGTAAAGGTGAAAGTCTTTCATTGTGGAACTTCCCAGTGCTTTTACTTCTGTATCATTTTCCTCTGAATTTTTATTAATTCATGTATTTATATTATTTCTGTATGGTTCATTTTACAGACTATTTGGATATATGGCAACCCTTAAATATGTCTTCTGTTCTCATGGATTCATCCATCTCAAACTTTGAAGTTGTGCAAGTCAGTAGAGATATATCCAATGACTTCTCCACTGCCAGAGGCTTTTGTCTATCTGGTAAGAAGTGGTTATTCATAGTTTTACAGAAAATACTGGATTGTGAACTTGAGAAAACAAGAGCAGCTCCCCCTGCCCCTTCTGACATAGATAGACTGATGTTACTTATTTTTAAATGCCACTTCAGTGTTTCTGAAATTGAGAGAAGAGACCTGAAATAGTTTACCTAATGAAGTATACAATAGACATAAAATGCTAAACAGTGGTTGTGTCTTGGGCACAGAGATCTCTTGCTTCTCCAGGCATCATACAACTTGGACAATATTGTAGCAACTAAATAAAGGGATGATGCCATTATTTTGTAAAGAATAGTTAAGGGAATCTCATCAAGTGAAACAGAGAGTAGAGCCACCTACTAATATCTAAAGCAACCTGTAGCTGTGGTGAATGAGGACGGGTTAACTGAAAGTTGGGATGAAGCAGAGCTTGGGCTGTGGAAACAACAAAAGGAATTGCTTTAATCAGTAGCCTGATTAGACAGCAGAGTCTCCTTCAGAAGTGTTGGATTACCACTTCCGAGTATAAACTAGGATGAGTGAGAGGATCACTTCTCTTAAGCTGAAACCTTTCCCTGGGCTCTCTGGGGACTGTTTGAATTCAGCTGAGGTCCTTAGTACTTCTCTTAAATCCTGTGACACCAGTTGCTCTGTTGCTTCATTTTAAAGTAAATATAACCTTTTGCCTTTGGCTGTTTTGGAGAATATTCTGGGAATCTGAGGACATGTATGTCCCATTATTCTGCTTTAGAGCTACTTCCTGTCCTTGTTGCTTGATCTATTGTAAAATCTTTCTTTTAAGCATCTTATAACACTGTCATACAAAATACTGCAAGAGTACATTTTTACTTTCTCTTTTTCTTGATATTTCACCTCCCAGCTTGTTCAAAGAACCAGTCATGTACAGTGGTTACACTGGAAATCCAGCCTTCAGCAGTAAGATGTCTTTTCTACCCTGACACACGGATATGCACACATGGCCTGCAAGGGCACAGCTGCCGGCTGTTACTCAAAGAGCCAGCTACATATATCTATAGGAGACAAGGTAAGAGCAGGTTAAGGCTGTGGAGAAACTCACTCAGCTATGGTGGTCTGTGCACAATTCTTGTGAAAGAAGGAGTGAGGAAATCATGTCTAGACATAGAGCAATATGGATCTCTCTAGACAGTTGTCCTTTGCTGTTTCTCTGAAGTTACAGCTAAGTGGGGTGTTAAATTGTCCCCAGATACTTCTTATAAAACTGCTTGAAGAATCAGAGTGTTACGATCTAGTGTTGAAGCAGGTAGCAGGTATAATAAAGGATGCTTTGGAAAGTGCAGAATGGAAAACCAAACAAAAATAGACAGTAATGAAAGTCCAGCTCCTTCCTTTTCATCTGGAGAAGATATTTCTGGATGTTCTCCCTTTTAAACTCTGAAAATGACACATGGAATGTTGAAAATCCACTGTCAATTGAAAGTCTTAAGGACTGTCTCTTAAGAAAATGAACAAACAAAAGCAAACAAACAAAAAACTCTAAGCCAAGATGAACTAATATTTCAAAGAGGTGAAAATGATTTAAGAGAGAAATAAAAGTATAAAAGTTGCATAGACAGGTAAAAATTCCGTTGTTAAGCAATGTACTGATTTGTAAGTGTAAGTCTTGTTGTTTTTTTCCCCTTTCTTTTAATGTGATACTGATTATTTTATTAGAAATAAATAGAAACCAGGTAACAGGGTGAAGGAAATAAATATTTCCTTTTCCTTTCTCTGAAATTTATGTGAAGAATTGACAAATCAATGAGAACCTTCTAGGTTCAAACTTAGTCAGAGAAAAAGGGGGTTATTATTGTCAAGTGAAAGCAAAAATCACAGACTGAGATATAAGAGCTAGACTTACGTGTTTGTGTGCATATTTCTGTGTAGTTTTGGTTTTAGTCATGTGACTAAGAGCTTGGTTCCTACCCATCAAATGTATTGTTTTAGGGGAGACATAGTACAAGGTATCACTTAGCTCTGTTTTAGAGTAAGACATCTTCTTTGGAGAGATAGCCAATGATTCATATATATATATGAATATGAATTTTATATATATATATATATAAAATATATCTAAATGGCTCAAACTATAACCCCCTAATATTTCATCATTTTCTGCAGGCCAAAAATACATTCAAACAGCAATTATGTTTGATCTCAAATGTAGATACTTGCGTAAGTTCTGTGGAAGAAAATGTCAGTATTCACAGTAGAGTGTAAGGCAAGCAATGGTGATGAAGGCCCTCTGGTCACCTACTCTCTGCTTCCTGGACATGAGAAGGCACATGTGTGCCTGACTTAAAGTGAGCACTTGCACTTCACACTTCAAGAACAGCAGTTCCTACACAGGACTAGGGAATTTAGACGTGGGTTGTGCTTATTGCTTCAGCTGAAGCTTTTCTGTCTCACGTGATGAAACAGCTACTGGAAAGGGGACTGAAGCGCAAGTTGATCCTGGTTATCTTTCCTCAGTCTGACGTGCTATAAATGTTTAAAGGTTTAACATTATGCTTTTTAGAGCTGGGTGAGAGGGAAGTCCAAAAGTCTCTCCCTTTTTGTAGAAATGCTCAGATATATTAATGTGATGTCTGATCTGAAAGAAATTTTATGCGTACAAGTTTGTAAAGTTAAATATTCATATCCAGTAGTTAGCATCCAGCATAGTTGAAGAATTTTATAGGTAGAGAATAATACAAATTTGTCTATGCTTCATTTATAGAGATGAATTAGACAAGTAACAATTTAAAGAAAATGGGATTGTCATTTCTGAAATGATACTATCTTGAAAGACTAAATGATTTTTCCTTTGTTTCCCCTCACCCCCCAATAGATTTATTCCTGCCCATTTCTGAATCGGATTTAACCCCATCTGTGTACATCCCATCCCATGGAGATGTGATGGGCAAATATGAGGTGATCCACATTGGCTCAGAGTGGAGGAATATCAGGCAGTTCCTGGGGATCCCATATGCTGCACCTCCCATTGCAGAGAGGCGCTTCAGTCCTCCAGAGCCATTTTCTTGGGTGGAAACCTGGAACGCTACTGTGGCGCGGTAAGAAACCCCCTTTATCACCTGCAGAATTGCTTGTTCATTCAAGTCTAAGAAAGTAGCTGGAGTGATGACCATGATATTAATGCCCTTTCTTGCAAAAGAACTTATAGGGTACAGATTAACACAAGTTTGGGACTTTGTTTAGCCAAAAGAATAATTTCTCCTCCTAAATTATGATGCATTCAAGCACCTCAAGAAAAAAAGCAGATTACAGCACATTGCCTTGAATCTGTGTGTAATTCTCCCCTCACTGTCTGCTGTCAGTCCATTTTTATCCTATTTCTACAGGCATTTATAATATTTATACAAATACATTTTGCTCCTCCTGAGCCATAAATTTGTAGAATATTTATGGGCACTAGAAGCTGGGAGCCTCATATAGAAATTCTTTGGCCAGAGGTATCTAGAAGACCAGGTTAAAGAACTGGGATAGTCTTTTCTGTCCAGAAACTGTTAAAAGGTAAATACTTGCTGAATGACTTGGACAGAAGTACAGAAATTATAACCATTTTAGGTAATGCTTTAAGAGGAAACGAGCACTAGGAACTGTATAGCAGATGGGCTAAATTTCTCCTAAGTCCCTGTGTCTAACGTTTCCCTTTGGCTGGCCCTGGCTCTCCAGGGCTGTATAGACATTACAGTCAGTGAGTTTAGGCTGGAGGCACTCTGTGGACACAGCCTTTGTGTTCATGTTTGTGTTTCATTTAGTCGTACGATACCAGCCTTTATTTTTTTTCTTGCATTGGAGAACCAAAATGACAAATTGTGAATGTGTATTTCTCAGAGAAAAGAAGATTTGGGTGACACTACTTAGTATATCTGTTCTGTAGAACATGTCAGGAAAGTGGATTTCTTTTAAAAAAATCCATACAGCAAATAGAAATGCAGCAACAACAAGAAACAAGATATGAAAGTGGAGTGTTTTTATATAGTCTATTTCACAGTGCCTGCCTGCCTCACATAATAGAAAGCAAACAACAGAACACACAAAACCTGTCTGAGTGAGCCACGCTGCACATCTGCAGAGGAAGCTGATACAGGGGAGCTGATACCTGATCATGCTCCTATCAATAAAAACCAGGCTGTTCTGTGGCAGGCATGAGGAACTGCGAGAAAAAAAATGACAGAAACAAGAAACAGGAGATTGAAGGTGCAGAACAGTCAAAAGGAGAGAGTCTGGTGGAAGGATTTGGCAAACTTTCTGTAGAGGAAGTTGAAGAAAAGAGGGGTTGAGAGCTGAGGTTTACTAACCCAAGAGCTTCCAAGGCAACTAATATGGACCTGAGGTCTATTGAGATCTTGTGCTATCCTTGCAGCCATTGCTGGCCATGCAGTCCTGTTCAGTTCCTGGTACTAAGAGTGGTCCTCATGTGGTTGGTGATGAACTACTTGAGCTAGATGTTCTGGCCAAGAACTTACATGGTTAAGGAGATGACAGATTTTGCAAGGGAGCTGGGAGATTGACACCTTGCAGGCCTGACATGGATCACCACCTGCTACTACAGATTTCCTATCAGCTGTCTGGAAGCTATTGGTCCCTCACTTACTCAGAATTTTTCCCCAGAGGTTTCTAGGAAAGCCTGCAATTAACTGAGTGAAAAAAGGTGCAGCATTGTCTTGGGTTGTTGAAAGAGCATCTGATGTTTTGTGGTCTCATTCTTCAGGTGGCACCTGAGCTGTGGAGGTGTTAACCACAGAGGCCATGCAGCCCCATGTAGGTTGGAGGAATCTAGTGGGGCATGGCTTTTTGTTTCCTCAGGTGCACAGTGATGTTACATTACCACACACACCATCAGCTCTTTGTGTCTGTAGTCACAACATCGTGTCTGCTAAGACTTTGGTAAAAACCATCTGCCTCTGTGGTCTCTCTTTGAAGACCTAGTGTTGCAATGAGCAGCCTGGCTGAGATTTTAAAAATAATTTAGGATCTTAGTTAATCTGCTCCTATCTTCTGAATTCCTAGTGCCTCCTTAGGCCAATGAAGAACTTGCCTATTATCTTCTATTATTCATTTAAGGATGAAAAAATAATTCTTTGAGCTTAGCACCATGGAGGTGCACTTGGAGAATCAGAGGGACCTCACTCTGTGTGTATGGAAAGTGTTAACAACTCTATTTTTTAGGACTCTATATTGGTGTTGCACAATATTTGTATAGAATAAATTCACATTAGTACAGCGCCATTACTGATGGAAGAGAAATATTTATTTATCAGCCTGGACCTGATAAAAGACTTGGAAAACCCCCAAAGGAACCCAACAAAAGCCACCAAAAAACCATCCAACTGTTGGGAGTCTACAGTTGCTGGGGGAGCTGTGAGCTTGTATCAGCAGGTGGCAGCCTTTCCCTGGAGTCAATCCTGGCATGAGGAGCTCTTAGGAGCTGGAGATGCTGGGAGTGAGCATGAGTGATGATTCCTGCTGCCCTGTGGAAAGCTGTATGATTAATAGGGTTAGACCTGTTGTTATGGCCAGATTCCTACCTGAGAATTTGTATTTTGTCTACCTGAAATGACTTTAGCAGTTTTGGTTGGAGATGATGTGCTTGACTCTGTCAGTATGAAAGCTGTTGAGTGATAGTGCCATCCTAGAATAGTCTCTAATGGAAAGACTTTGTAGAAATACATTAAACCTGATCCTTTTCCTTGTAGTTTTCTACTAAATCCTTCACAACTTCATTGTAAAAATTTATAACAACATTAAAATGATAATTTAGAAATAATCCTCTGAGATTTTACTCTTTTTTCCATAGCCTCTTTTTGTCTTCTTACCCAATGAATTGTGATGCTTTACCATAACTTGTTATATGATATATATATATCTATATATCTGTGAAGTAGAAGGAACTATCTTCCAAATAACTTATATCTGCACTGCAAAATTCATCCATTTGATTCTTCTTGTGGAGAGAGCTTGAACATATGTATTTCATACATATGAGATGAGTCAATGGTCAGAAAATTCTTTTCTGTAGGTGGCTGGCTGCTGAATTCCTATTGAAAGGTTAATTTTAACATTACTTGGCACTGGTAATGGTCTGCTATGATGCTTAGAGCAAACAGATTTAAAAAATGCATTAAAATTTTAAACTGACCACAGACCATTAGAAATTAAAATAAATATAAATAACTATAGCCCACAGACTATTAGAAATGAAAATGAATAACTAGCATTTCAGCAAAAGAGTTGATTACATAGGAGTGAAGGCAATAGCAGGGGGAGATCTGTGCCTGAGATGCCCAATCCTGCTGCTCTTAATAATTTTATGCAGTTTATGTAAAATGTGAGTTTTCTGAAAGCTTATTTTCAAGTTCTAACTCTTTTAAAATGAGGCTGGTTTTCTGAGAGAAGGATAGTAGGCATGAAAATACAACCTGTTTTTTTTTTAACGTTTGTATGTGTATATGCAAAGCCATGTGTTTGTTACAGTGGGCATAGTTTCAGAAGTGATTGGGATCTGCAGATTTAAAGATTTTATAAACTTAGTGCATCAAGATATAAGGAAATAGCAGCAGTGGAAAAAAGAGTGCAAGCCTTTTAATTGTAATTTTTCTCAATCTGTGTCTCTAGGGCAGGTTGTTGGCAGCCAGGAGATGGAGAGGCCCCCTCAGACTCTGTCAGTGAAGACTGCCTGTATCTGAACATCTTTGTTCCTGCCACCACTGTAAGGAGATGACTCAAATTTTTTTTGTAGCTGAACACTGTCTCTTTTCAAAGTACTTTTAATTGGTATGAATGATTGTTTTTATGTCCTGTTCACAAAGCTCTGCAAGGGTAAAATAGGCACTCTGTTGTTTGTACTGGTGCAAGAATATTCCCTGTAGGCTTTCAGTGAGCTGTGTTTGGGTAACTAGGAGGGTAGAAAATTAAAAAACAGAGGGAAACAAAAAATGACAAGAAGGTGGCGGCAAAGGAGGAGAAAATAAGGACAGAAATGGCAATGTTGCTCAAATGAAACTGTTTGCCCAGGAGATGATAACATGGTACAACACGTCACAGCAACACTTAACCACCAGCTGAGCAGCAGCAGATGAAGCTTTTTCATCCTAACCTTCATTATTCCTACTATTCCTCCATTGACATCTGTGGGAGCTCTGCTGAGGAAGCTAGTTAGCAAGCAATGGTAGATTTGTGCCCAGCAAACACAGCATAAAAATAGATGTTTTAAAGATGACTGGGCCTGTGGTACGATCTGAGAAATAATCATCTAAAAGCTCTTAGATTTCTCATTCTAAATAGATATAAAACAAAGCTTCAAGTCAGAGGAAAGCTTAGATGATTAGCTAAACCCCTGGGGGGCTTGAGATAAAGATGCTGAATAACATGTGAATATCATTGAAGAGTGGACCCAGAGCACAGGAGCAGAGCTTTTTATCCCACAGTACTGGTAATTTTCAGAAGGTGACAGTGGTTATAATAAAATACTGCAAAGAGCTGGTTTAGCTATCTGACAGCAGCACACACAGTCCCTTGCAGGTCCTTTTAACCACCAGAAAGACCAGCAGTCTGTTTTCTCCCTATAGCACCAGACTGCCAGTTTGTCTTAGGTATAGTCATCGCTTATTGAAAACATCAGGTCCCTGTCCCAGGCAGTTTGCCATCTCTGCTTAAGTGCTGCATTCAAGATAGCTTATTTGAAAGCATTGTATTTTCTACCATCTGATAGACTAAACAGGCTTGTCTTTTCTCCTCAGCACTACAGAGAACTGAATACGTCCTGTCTTTTGTAAAGGTGTAAGGTAGAAGTAGGTCTGATCAAGTCAATCAGTTTCACATGCATGAGTCTAGCCCAAGAGAGAACCAAAACTTCTGGTTTTGCAGAAGTAGCTGGCAGCAGAAGGCATGGCATTTTCCTGTTTCTTTTTGTGGTGAGCTCTGTTTTTTACTCACATACAGAGAGCTATAGCTGTATGCTTTCTGCCCATGGAAAGTTAAATTAGCTGGTAAATACTGAATATAAAATCTCCTGGAGAGCAACAAAGGCAGAGGTTGTTCAGGAGCCTGAAAAGGAGCATGGTGCAGGGACTGCTGCATGTTACCAAAGGACTTTTTTGAGTGTCAAGCAGTGAAGAAGGTAAATGACATCACCTCATTTGGCTTCCACAGCTACATGTGTACCACATAACCCTCCAAGTAAAACTGGCACTTCTGAGAGACTTTTTTCCACCTATGACTGACACCACCTGTCGTACTAGCAAAGTTGTGCTTCAGATTGATTTACAGAGGGTTCAAATGTAAGGTCAAGAGATGAAACTCTCCACTGAATAAGAACAGGAAGTGTATCCTCTCTCCTCTTCTTCCATCCACTGCATGTGTTCTTCCTATCCTTACTGCATCATCCCTGTTGCACTCAATTCTTTACAGGGCAATACTGTACTATAGTAAAAGCACTGGAGGTTGCCTGGCTTGGTAGAGTTTAAATCTATCCCTACCAAGTAGCTCATTAAGTGTTTTACAGGAGGATGGAGTAAATGGTTCTGAATAGTATGAACCCTCTCAGACTTCCAGCTGATTTGCAGCTTCCTGGCAGATACTGAACTTCTCTCCCCTTGAAGATGTATGCATGGGACCTAAGCCCCCCCAGACATGAAACCATGGTTGAGCTGATGGGCTCCCCAGAAGACTTTCCCTGCTAACTAAGCCAGGGAGCCACAGACCTCAAAATGCAACTGCATTGTGTTGCTAAGTATGGAGCAAAACCCTGCACTGGGCAGTAGCCATGAGGCAGCTGTGGTCTGTCTGCAACGAATGTGCTAACTCCACTCTGCCCAGCTGCCACGTGTGTCCCACTGCAGCCTGGCATGGACACTGAGTCTGGTACCAAGTGGTGGGAAGTGAAGGGTCTGCCTCTAGCAGGATTTGTTAAAGTCTTGAGTTTCTTCAGCTTCATAGACTTAATTGCAGTGGTTGGTTGAATTTGATTAAGAACAAGGCTTGGGGAAAATTCACATATTCAAAATAAATTGTGCAGCAGCTGATGTATAGTATAAAATTAATTGGCTACCAAATTTGTATAGAGATAGATAGGTGAGATGAAATATCTCATTTTGTGAGGCATAGTTCAATTACAGCATGAGAATAATGGTGCTGTGCTGTTAAAATGGCTAGGAAGAGATGGGAAGGCAATTATGTTAAAGAGCCTTCATGGAAATCCATGAGCTCTGAGAGTTAAATCCATTTGGCTTAAAACCCAAATTATTTTTCAGGATAGTTTACCTTTACACAGTAGAGGGGTCTGTCATTGCTCAGTGGAGACAAAATCAGTTGACTACAGGAATATTAACCTGGCTGTTGTCCTGGCAGGTCAAAACCAACATGTCAGTGTTGCTGTTCTTCCACAATGGAGGGAGTTACAATGCTGAGGTGGGAAAGACAAGCATAGATGGATCATACCTAGCTGCCATCAGTAACATCATTGTTGTGACGGCAAACTACCGGGTCGGTGTTTTTGGCTTCCTTAGAACTGGTAAGTTATGGATTTCTAGAACAAACACAGCTATGGGCTAAAAATTAAATTTTACATTTGAGAAACCTGTATCTTTCACTGATTTTTTTTTTTTTTTGGGGGGGGGGGGAAGGAAGGAAATAACCAAGAAATGGTGGGGACTTGATCTGAAGAGAAAGGGGAGAGGCTGGAGGCAAGGGACAAGAACAAACAAAACCCAAACATTTATATCAAAACACTGACTGTACTTCTGTTTGCAGATGAATGTATTGTGTTTTGCAAACACACACAAAGAGTATAAAGGGCATTTTTGCTCTCCTGTTGTCTCCTAATGCCATTACAAATTATAAAAATTCCCATTACATACAGGATTTTGTGTTGTACAAAGAGGCACGTACACATGAAAATGCACTTTCACATGTCCCTAAAACTTTGTGTTAGCACCATCTAGTCTTTGGGATTTTTTTTTTTTTTCATTTTACGTTTTATTAGATTTGCTTATTAAGCAAGTAGGCAACACTTTTCTTTCTACCATCTTTCAGTTCTGGCTGGGGCAGGAGAACTTAAGGTAGACAGCTATGGAGAGAAAATGCAACAATTCTGAGTGGAGCTCTGGCTCCATCAGTCCAGTGGTAATTGTAGTACCTTTATAATCTTTGGGAGGTTATATTTGCCATGTTTGCAAATACCAAACCTACATACTTTACCTAATGATTCTTTTGAGTATTTACTGCTAGTGATGCTGGATAGATTTTGCCTAGTTTGAGGTTATAATTGCTGTTATTGGTTTTTGTTTCCCTTCTTTGTTTCACCATTTTGTTCAAAGCTCACTCGCAGCAAAACCTGTTTTTCATTCAGTAACTAGAGAGCTGGCACTACAAACCCCTTACACAGTTAGATACGGAGTTGGTTACAGGTATATCTGGGAAAAGAAGCCCTGTTTTCATCAGAGCAAACCAGATGCTTATGAAAGTGATACTGTGGCTTCATTTTTGCTAGAGCCCAATACAGTGAGGATATGTGCTGTGAGAGCTTCCATTACGCAGCACTGCCCACACATTACCCACTAACCTCCTTCAGTCCTGTGAATCTCACCTAGGTTTCTTCCTAAGTGGAAACTGCTATCTGAGCTGAATATCTTATAGCAATATTTATATGATGGTCATATATATCCTATCATATATTTATATGATAGGATGATATTTATATTTATATTTAGGGATCAGGATGAATTCTCCAGCCCCTTTTTAATGGGGGTCTGCACACATGGCTCAAAGCATCAGTGCATGAGCTGAAGGTACTGAATTTGCATTCTTTCAGATAGGAGTGGTCTATTACAGATAGTGTTCAGGGACCTTCTCCTTCTCTGTATTGTTGAGATGCTGCCAGAGAATCCTCTCATGTTGACTTGTCATAAACTGCAAAACTAGAAACAAAGAAGTTAAAAGGAGATTTTGGGAGAGGAAGGGTAGTGAAAACAAGTTTTCCTTTTTTCTGTTTGCCTTTTTTTTTGTTAGTTCTGTATTTGTTTTGGTCTCTTGTTGACGGGGCTTTTGCAAGGAGTCAAAGAGTTCTTATTCTTCTACATATACAGAATTTTTAACTTACTTTGCTACTGCACATTAATGTTGCAAAAAGTGATTCATAAGCTTACTAGTGCCTTCACCTCTCACTTTGCATCCAGAAAAGTTAAGGTGAATTACCAGTGATATGGATGGCAAGAGTATGGAGAAAAGACATGGTTTTAGGACAGATTCTTTTAAGAATCCATGAAGTCATATAAAACAGGAGTATTTTCATACTTAAATTTAGCATTATTTTTCTTCTCCATTTTGGTAATAACAGAAATGCATATGTTTGTCATTGTTTGCTTCCTTCTGAACACCAGTTTCTTTTCATTCTCTTGTGGTCCCCAAGAATGTGATCTTTTCCTGCAAACAGACCACTTATGGTACTTATATCCAGGCCTTCCACTCAAATAGTGGAAAAGATTTGTGGCAGTCACGTTTCTTTTGGTCTAACTAGCTACTGCAAATGTCCATGAATGTGTCTGTTCCCCAGTGTGGTACATTTCACAACCTGTTTGTGGTTTTTACCAGGGCAAAAGGAACTGGTTATATTTCCCTCCTCAGTCTTATTGTTCAGTGTACCAGTAGCAAAGCACATTGTGTGGGTGGAACATTTACAAGGATTTCACTTCCTTTGGGGAGGTCCCATGAGGCATGCAGCAAGTCCTTGAAATGAGTTTTCCTTTTTAATAGTGTAGAGTGGCTTTATTGCTGGATCGAGAACCCTTAGCTGGTCATGACATGCAGAGCAAACACAAAATCCCCTAAAAACTAAAGCAAGGGAAAGTTTTTTCCTCTCTTGCTTCACTGGTGTGGATTGGCCACACCATGGCTGTAGCTGGAAGACTGTAGTTTCTGGGGCCACTTAGTTCTTGGCTTTCCTACTGAAAGGGCACTTACAGTGATAGCTGTTGTGATGTGGTCATCTAAGATCTGCAAGACTATCAATAATGTAGACTCTTCTGAATTCTGTTCTACTGCTTAAATCGATCTCTATGATATCCCAGTAATTCATCACAGTATGCTTATGGAGATCTACTACAGGATGTAAGCTTTCACTTTCCTGAGACAGGGATACCAGTCCACAAAGTGGCAGCTTTGTACTCTGCTGTCTCTTCATTCTGATTCACTAGTTTCTGAGCTTACCCTTACTTTAAAATTGTACTATTTGGTCTTGGCAATGGAAGAAACAAATAGTTTCAGCTGCATTACTATTCCTAGCTTTTCTCTTTTCTATTTTCTCTTTTTTATTTTTTTATCTTTTGTTGTTGTTGTTGTTCCAAGTTTTAAAAATGGAGACTTTAAAGTCATTAAAGCTGAATGGCTTACTGTGGATTAAAAAGAAGTACACAGTGAATAATTATTTTCTATTGCTTTCTTACAGACTGTGGAGGAATTACTTATTTCTGCTTTTGTTGATATTAAATACAGCTTGCCTAGGAGTTTGCATCATTAGATGCTTTCAGCATTAGTTTCCTACTAAAGTACCACATTACCACTAGTTGGTGTTAAAAGTAGTCTTTTCAGTGGTGATATCTAAGCATGGGGAGTACACGATTATTTTTCTTTTGTTTTAATGGGAAAAAATATGAATACATATAAATCAGATCCCTATCAATTAGACATAGGCCAATCTCAGGAAATGCGAGATGATGTGACTTGTCTGTGGTCAGACAAGGTAAGTTGTAAAGGGGATGTAGGAAATAAACAGATGCAATAAGGTGTACTCCAGGGAAACAGTCAGTGACCCTTATGGGTCCCTGCCAACTTGAGAATTTGGCAAACATACTTATTTTTTGTAAGATAAAGGTACTTATGTAGAAAAAGAGTATTATGGTCTGAATTTACAGATACTTGAGTCTGGATTCAAGTCTCCTGCTATCAGGTATCCAAATGAAGCTTAGAATTTGGAATGTTTGTCAGGACAGAGAACTTGGTACCTCCGGAGATGCCTGGTGAAGTGGTATAAACTGAAAGAGATTGACGATCTGTAAAGTGATGACCTTGGAGACACCACTTCAGACTTCTAAACTCTGATATCTGTTTTGTCAAGGTTTACCTGCAAGAACATTTAATCAAAACTTCAAATGTTTGTAGTTTTATATCTTTTGGGACCTATTTATTTATTTCCCACAACAGATTCTCCTGAGGTGAGTGGAAATGCTGGCCTTTTGGATCAGTTGGCAGCTTTGAAGTGGGTGCAGCAGAACATCGCTAGCTTTGGTGGAGACCCAAGCCACATTTCTTTAGGAGCAGACCGCAGTGGAGCAGATGTTGCAAGCATTCACCTGTTCACTGAGACAGCAGATATGGACCTCTTCAGGAGGGTACTGTTGCTGGTAAGTCACATTCTTGCCACTTCAGCTTCATTGAGAAAGGATGTTGTTACAGATAGGAGGATGTTGCAATGTGTGGGTACTGGTTCTATTTCATCCATACCTTGGCAGCACCAGTAGGGCTGTTATTGCTCTAGTTATTTTTCATCTCACCTGTGACTGCTATCTCCAGGAGCTGGGTGCTTTGCAAGGGTGTACAAGAGATGCACTTTCGTGGTTGATGCAGTCATAGTAAGAATCTGGTTTTCGTCACTGTGGTTTTTTGTGTATTATATAAATAGCCTTGTTTTATAACCTACAGGTACAACAGGTTAGTTTCCATTCCATAAATACAGTTGTTGATCAGCAGTTTTTGCACTCTAAAACTGATGAGCTAAACATCCGCGTGTTTAAAGCATCCAATCTTTTCATCTGATCTCACGACAGATTTCATTTAAAAGAAAGCAAGTTTTAGAGACAGTAAAAATCCATTTACCCACAGGCTTGTTTGTTGTTAGCTCAGACCATTTTCAGTCACTGTAAGTGATTCATATTTTTACAGCCCTTCCTGTGTTGAATATCAGACTTTGACAGTGTTGATACTACCTATGGTCTTTACAGCCTCGGATAAGATTAATGTGCTCTGAAATTAAAGATTAAAGATTAATCTTTAGTGGAGTTTTATATATCCAGAAGAAATGCTACTTGGACAAAATGATCTCTCTGCTAGCAGTGTTGACTTGGAACAGTGAGCAGAGGAACAGAATGCTTTGTCCAGGAAATCTAGGGTCCAACCCAATTAAATAAAATCTTGCCTTGAAAACAATGACATCTCTATTTACTACTTGATTTTTCTTCAGCATGCCCTTGCTCCAGGAAACATAACTTGCCTTTTGCATCCTCATGTTTCAACAAGATTATTTTGATTGCATCACTGTAGTAGAGAAAGCCAAGGACATTGTTGAAACTTGCTGTTCAGTAGGTTTTTTGTATCATTCTCAAATAATTCGTCACACAGTTCCTAGATTTTTACTGAGCTGTTGGCATGGCAGTGAATTTGCTAGTAGACCCAAACTGCTTTTCTCCCAGAGTACTGTTTCATCCTACTTTTTCTCTGAAGTCACCAACCCTTTACTGATGTGGATCAGGATAAGGCCCTGTGAAAGCTGTGACAGGATACAGTGCAATTTACCAGTTGACCAGCTGATGAAAGGGAAATGCAAGGACCTCTTTACTTACCAATATTTCTGCAACAGGATGTGCACCTGAAATAGAAAAATGCTTTTGAGTTTCATAGGTCTGTTTTATAATAGATTTTATTTGGAAGAGAGCTGAAAAAAAAGACTGTATAAAATGACTGCAGAGATGTCATAAGGACTTTTTATAACTTAATTCATCTTTTAGTAATGTGCTTAGAAAAAAAAATCGTCTCAGTTATTATGGTTTTGTTTTAAAACATTTAAGAGCTTTAACTATTGCCTCCATGCCATTGAGGCTGGAGAGGTCAGATATGTTAGGTGTCCCCTCCAGACATTCCCTGGTGGATGTCAGAAGGAGACCTCCCAGGATTCCTCCACCCAATGCAAGGAAAGACACCAGGTCCCTCCTGCCAATGGAAGCAGGTCAACCAATGGTGGAAAGAACAGTTTATTGCGCTACTGAAAACTGCTGCAGTCAGGTACAAGGCTGTCTGAGAAGAGCCCTAAAAATCCCCAATCCCAAGATTAGCTACTCCTTAGATCTCTTTTCTTCCATTTTCCCATGTCCTTTTCTCACCCACCCCCTTTGCCAGCCTCTTTCCCTCTCAAACAAACCAACCAACTCTGATTACTTTTTCTCCATCGGTCCCAGTTTGCTACATCCCTACCCAAACTGGATATTCCTAAATATTGCTTCTTAGGAAATCTCAGGTTAGTATAGAGTCACCTCAGTGCTGCTGGCCCTTGCAAGATTGTGCTTCCCACAAGGTCTTCACTCTAGAACTTCCCCACAACCATCTGTGAAATCCAGCTGTCACTTTCTCACATCATTATTGTGAGAGTGAGTACTGGCACAGTTTGGGAGGTTGTGGACTTTCCATCCCTGGAGATATTCAAAAGCTGTTTGGACATAGCCTTGGACAATAAGCTCTAGGTGACCCTGTTTCAGCAGGGGAATTGGATCAGAGACCTCCAAAGGTCCCTTCCAATCTGAACCAGTCTGTGATTGTGTGAAACTGTTGACATTAGAATGTCTTATCCCCTGCCTACAGACTATATTCCAAGTGCTAGGTTTTCAATTTTCTAAAATCAATACAAAGTAACTACTGGATATTATTTTAATGAATAAATACAAATCATGACTTAGAAATCTGTAATGCTCCCCATATACATTTCACTGGATAAAATGCAGTCACCATAACATATTAATGATCAGTAACAGAAATGAGATTATACAAACACTTAGGGTTCCTGAGTTCATTTTGTTGTGTGGCATTCAATGTTTACCAGTCAAATTACATTCACCCTTTAACTTCTGAAATATGTTTAAATAGGCCGTGAAATATTTTGATCTCTGAATCTCTCATGCTAGTGCAAATGATCTGTTACAAGATCTAAAGAGCATACAAATTTGTGCTAAGAGGTGTTTACAGAGTAAATATATATATAAACCAAATTCTTTATCTGTCCAAACCTTCATTAGTCAAATATGTGCAAAAAGGTATGGCAGACTATTAGATTGAAAAGATCTCAACTCCAGAACATAGATTGCACCATTTTACGACCCCCGATGTGACTACTTGATTTAGAAAGCAATCACAAGTTAGGTTTGAAGGACCATACTAGCTTCTCCTTTCTCACTTAGCAGAGGGTGTGTGCATATATATACACACACACACACAAATATATATATTATATATATAGTAGAGCATATATATGCTCTCTCTATATATATGCATATATATATGATCTAATATGTGAAATTTCAGTTAACCCAGTTAAAAATCTTTAAGCAATTTGATGAAATAGGTCGTTACTGTTAGATATAACACTCTTCAGACAAGAAATTCAGAAAACACTAACATCCACTGTGGCTGATTTTCTCTCTTCTTTAAATTATTTTAAAAGTTACCATTAATATAAATATTATGCATAAATGTGAGGGTGCCTTCAGGAGAAGAGGTTCAAATCTGGTCCTCTACACATACAAAGTCAAACCTTTGCAAGCTTACCTGCCTACCTTTGCAGTTAAGGCATGATATTACTACATTTCAGTTTTCACTTACAAACCTCTTTGTTCTCTGTTGTATATCTGCTAGACTATGAGCAGCTGAGTTATGCTTTTGGAGATGCCTGTAGTCCCAGCTCCAGGCTAAACAGGAACTGTTTTTCTCAATGAGTTAAGCCTGTTCTTAATTTTTTCACCATTTCAGTTGAACTAAATGCTAACTGGAAATTCAATGATTTCAATTTTTTCCCCTAAAAGGTAAAAATGACAGAAATATGGAGTCGATATAATCAAGTGGTTGTTTGATGCCAGATATTAATATTTTCCTGAGGTTACTGATGACTTTCTGATGCATTGCCAGTGCCAGCAACTGATGCTGCATGAAGAGGAAAAAGACTTCTTCACTCAGTGTAGATAGGTTCTGTAAAGATGGTTTTCAGCCTCTTGCAGAATACCAGACTAAGACTTAAATTAAGTTCTTGAGCTGTATTTAGTCCTTCCCTATGCGATCACCTTTGTACAATGGGGAGTATCACCCTTGACGAAGAGTTGTCTGCCTTACTTGGCTCTTGACTTAAGAGTCTGTCTCAGTTTATCCTGCTTGTGAGCAGGTTCTAAGTTCAGGTGCACTGGAGGAGTTCCCAGAATATGCAGTGGCTGAGATACTACTCTGAAAGAGGTCTCTAATTAACATTCAGAAGAGGAAATGCAGAAGCATTGTCAACATTTGATCATCAGCTGGTGTGCTTGTATCTCTCAAATGTTGAAGGACTGCAGGACCACAGGATGCTCTGGGTTTCTCTTCTAACCCCTCAGTTTGGCTTTTTTTTTTTTCCCCTGCTTGTCTTACATTTAGTCTTCATAGTATGTAGGTGGCAATTGAAGTATACTCTTACGTTTTCTCCCTGTGTATATAAGAGATTGGCTTTTCTTCTTTCTGGCGCTTGCAAAAGAAGTGTTGTCATCTCCTGTTAAGGAGAGGTAGGAGGCAATACTTTCCCTCAGGCCATAGCTGAGACAAGAATCATCCATTGCTGCCAGGGTGCTTTCAGTATCTTCAGTCACTTCCAGCCTTTAAAAGAACAAAATTTTCTTACTCATTTCAGCTACTTCAACTAAGCCTATTAGTATAATATTAACAGTTGTTAAACCAAATTATGTTAATTTGGTTGTATAAAAAATGTCCTGTCTCCTAGATCACCAAACATTTCTGTCACTTAGAGATTTTCTGAAACAATCAGTACCACATTAGGATCTAAATATTTTCCAGCATCTGAAAAGGAAATAACATCTATATACCTACTCTCTTTCTTGTTTATCTGTGGGAAAAATGGCCTCGATAGTGCATAAAATTTTCTTGCATTTATAAGCAAATGAGTATGCTTAAGAGGTGCTTTTGTTTCTAAAGTTGGTTCTTTCACCAGCATCTGAAACCTGACCTACTTTCTCTAGTTGCAGTTGTGATATTAGAAATCTCATGAACCTTGAGTTGGGCTGTGTATTGAGAGAGAATCAGCAGGAAAGATTTATGCTGGGATAATGTGTTCATTACACTTGTGCTGCTTCATGGATGGTCACCACGCGAACAAGAGGGAGCCATTTCTGACTGTGGGGGCTCACCTGTTAGCTATTGCATATTAGTGTGCCAATGGTGGTGGATCTGACTAGGCTTTATGGCCTGGCTCACTTTTGCTCCCTTGTGGAGAAAATTCAGGAGACTCAAATGGACTGCATATGTGGCCACACTCTTAGCTGGACAGGAGAAATGACTGAATCTTAACTATACTTTCTTTCAAAGTTAGACCAGGATTATCAGTTAGAGAGCTGGACATCCAGTTTTCATGCATTAACCTGCTGGGAGCAGCTCTGGAGATTGTCTAATCTTTAAAACTGATCTTAGGAGAAGGAAATGGTTGGGTTTTTCTGTGTTGTATACATAGAAAAAGTACAAGTATACACAAGGCTGGAAAAGAACCTTGTTGTTTCTGGCAGCCTGTGCTGTGTGTGGTACCTGTGAATATTTCTCCAGTTGAAGTTTTTATTCCGCATCAGCACAGGAGGGACTTGATCTGTTATGCTGTTGTTGTTAGTGCACTGGGTAAGACAAGGTGTTGTAAGGACACAGCAGAGACCATCAGCAACTTCTGAACAGGGAAATGAAAACACAGACAGTTAGTATTTGCTAACTGTTTAACTTCCCTGGTGCACATTCAAATAAATGGTTTTGGACACAGTAGTAGCAGTCAGTAAATTGTGAGCTCTCAGGAAGGACATTGTAACACAAATTTAAGTTTTTCCTTTCCTCATACCCCATGATAAATTAAAAGGCAAAGGTCTGTGTCCCATAATACAAGTGAGGAACTGAGACACAGAAGATATAGTGACTTGTCCAAACTCTAGAAGGAAGTTTGCGACAGAGCAGGGACTTAAACTCAGGTTTTCTGAGTCCTCAGTGAGTTTTGCTTTTGATTCCCATATCAAAACAGAGTGTAAAATAGATACGGCATGCAACCACTCAGATTGGTTTGTATGTGTACATATTCGATGGAATAAATCACGGTTCACATGTTGCTTTATCTATGTTCCTTCTCCCTGTCGTTCCTTGCTGTACTAGGAACATTGCATATGTTCCTCTGCCCAAGCAGATAACATCGCGACTGATCGCTGGCGTGTTACATCTCTGAGCCTTATTTCAGGGTGAGATTCTGTATCACCTCATGGTGGGGGAAGGAGGAGAACTAAAGCTCACTGTGTCTCCTCTTACACCTATAACTCAAGTAATTGAGTTAATTGTTATGTTTTGGGTTCCCTCTCGCCCTGAATTTTAGGCTTCAATTATTTGCTTTCTAAATGGAGAAAGGTTGTCAGCTAACTAAAATGTAAAAATCCTGTCAAATTCTCACTCCTCTGGTTATACCATTGGACTTGAAAGTTTCTTTTGCAGTTTTGAATGTGAATATGGCTTTTCTGCCCAGTTTATCAGAGCAGTCTTCAGCCAACAGATTTTTATATTTCTCTATGAAATACACAGATATGGTAGCTTTACACTTTTTAAAATTATAGGGTACCCATCACTAATTAAAGCACAGAAGCTACTATTCTCTTTTACCTTTTATGCAATTAACTTATTGCAGTCTTCTTTTCTTATTCTAAAATGTTCTCATTTTAATTCGTGGCAACTGCAGCTAAATTATTTCATTTGTCAAGTTATCTCTTGCATCTGTACAACTCAACATTTTTGTACATCCGCAGTGACTTTAGCTCTGAGAGGGACTGAGCATCCCTGGTCTGTGCTAGCCTTCAAACTGTATTTGAAAGTTATCTAGGAAGTGCTAGATAATAGTGTTTGGATAACAGTTACTGTTATTGACATAGGCACACAATATCTTATGCCAATACAGGCAGACCCTACCTGTCTTTATTTAGCTGAGATTTTGGGTTGATTTAGGTTGTACTGTTAAGGGTAGTATATTTGTATTTAGGAATACAAAGAAAGTAAAAGATATAAACCAAAAGCTTTTCTGTTAATTGTTACGTGGCAAAGGTTAAAAGTGTCAGACCTAGGAAAAAGTTGTTCTGGACCTTTGATAGATCGTTTTACAGTTGCCAGTAGAAAATATGGTTATTCTGCAGTTCTTTTTACCTGAGTAGTGGTTCACAAGGTCTTCAAGGCATTGAAAGGTTTGCCGTGGTGAGATGTAATACCAGTTATTCGGGAGGCGGAAGATCCTGTAATGTTTCACTTGCCTGTGCCGTATCGACAAGGAATATAACCCTGGAGAAAGAGGAGAACTACTTACACCAAAGCAGGGCCCCAGCTCTGGATGGATAGCAGTGTCCACAATCAGAGTATCTGTAAGATGTGGTGCCACCATCCAAAGGGTCCCAGAAAGGTCTGAAAGAACCTGAGTGGCCATCCTAACTTCTACTTATATAGTATACTTCATATACATACTTGAGTATAACAAAGGGAATAAAGGACCAAACATCAACGCCTAAGATTCTGATTGAATTTACATTTCTTGCATGTTTTTCCTTTATTTTTGCTAGTATGGGATTTTTCTGGAACAGTGAAAGGACATAGGCCTTTACAGAATTTGGTTTCCTTCTTCTGAAGAAGGGGACCTAACTCATGTGTTGGTATGCTGATTCAGTCATCTCCCAATAATGCAGTAGCTAATACCAGTTACTGCAGTGCTGGCAGGAGATGACAACTTGGGTTTTCCTGTTTCTTTGTTTAAAAGTATTGTGCAGCATCTAGTTAGTAAGCTCTGAATGGTGATCCTAAATTTCTTTGAATTTATTATAGGTGCTGTCCTGCAAGAGTTTAGAGTAGATGATTGATTATTCCCTTCTAACTGGAGTATTACGATATTAGGATGTGTTCTACTGCATCAGAAAAAGGGAAGCTATCGTGGTGCACAATGGGAGATGTGTTCCCATTAAAGAGAATAAAAGTATAAAGTGTGTACAGCAACAGCCTTGCTATGAAAGAAAATAAAACTGAAGGCATGTAGTTTTTAAAAAAGTAAAGGAACTAACCATTTATATAGGAAATACATTTAATCAGCCATGCCTGGTGCTTGGTGTGTTTTTTATAGCTTCTTCAAGCAATCATTTGTGGACCAAGGCAAAGCTGTGACTATTCCTCCATTTGAAAAAGCCCACTGCCTCATACGCTTTGCATGCAACCAAAGTAAATAATAGAGTTTAAACAACTGTGTCTGTGCTGATGCCTGTGGAACTTTCCATGGCCATCACTAATCCTGTTTCCAGCACCAGGTGACTGGTGAAGACTGGCATGCTGCACTGGGTGCCTTTGCTCTTCTCATGACATACATTTTCTGGTTTGGGACCGATCTGTATGAAGCTGGACAGGGAGTAAATCAAAGAGCTGTAAAACTGTTCATGCCTGAGATCAAGGAGTGAAAAAATTGTGTTTTCTCACCTTTCCTAGTTTCACTCTCTCTGATCATGAAGGACCCAACCTTGGTGTTAGGTAGCTGTAGAAGTTCCTCTGCTTTTTCTCTTCCCAGGCCTTCAAATAACCAGCTGTGAAGCAGGAAAAAAACACATTCTGAAATTTGGACATCAGTGAAACAGAGAGCAGCATGTGGCCATGAAAGTGCAGCATTAGCCAGGAAAAGTGACTGCAAAAATAACACTGTGGCTTTCTCTAGTTATTCTCTCAACTATGTCCAGGCATATTTTCCCAGTTTATAGAGAAAATCTTTCTCTTTTTGAGTTCCATTAACTTTCGTGAATCTAAGAGAAGAGTGAATAAGGTTTGGACTTATAAGGGAAAATAAAGCTTTTTGAGCTACCTTGATCTGAATTGTAGGGGACAATCCATGTGATATATTGATAGCATATCTGTGGCATTAGTTAAATCCCTCTTTTTCATTTAAACTACTTTTGTTAACTACAAATTGTATTTTGTCATTAAATAAACCCCAAATAAAGTACAATTATTCTGCTAATACTTGGGAACAGTTGAGCCATTTAAGTTAATTGGCTTTGTGGATAAGAGAGAGCAGAATTAGCCCTACTGATTTTCACCATAGTTTAGTGCACTGCTCTGTTTTGCCACAGCTAATGTCTAACCAGGTAACTGATCTTGCTCAGCTACTGTAGAACTTACTGCCACTTTATTTTAAAGTTGTATGTGTTTGATCCAGTCTGCTGTCAGCAAAATAGTCTTGGGGAAGCTTCAGACAGTAGCTCCCATTACCATATCTGTCTCCTGCCTTTGGGAAAGCATCTCTATTTTAGGAGGATATAAAAGCATATTAAAATTTAAACACTTGCATGAGCTGCAGTGAAGTTCACAGTTCATATGCTTTAAATTAAACAGGTATTAAATTTTTTTCCAGAAAAGTTTAAAGTGCATGCTTTATTTTTTTTATTTTTAATTTATTTATTTTATTTTTTTTCCCTGACTGGTGTCTAGGGCAACAAGAAACCGCTGAACCTTCCTTAGTTCTTCCAGTATGAGAGTTTACATTCTTGAATGACTTATTCATCTTTCTATTTGTTCTTTTTAGTCTGTTTTTCACGAGCAACTCCAGCTTAAATTTTATGCTTTGTAAAAATGAAAACTTCTTTCTAGATAGGTTCTCTTTATCAATGTCTTAAAATTAGTTATCAGTTCATGCAAAAGAAGTATTTTAAATGTCTTCTGTGACATTTCATGATTTTTTTTTTTGTCCCCTTCCAGCATGTAAAACTAGGATTTCCCTTTTCATATAATTTAAGCTTTGGATCTGATTTTCTCATGTTTCAAAGGACTATTTTAGGCTGTCAATAAGTACAATTTCTGTCTGTCTAGTCAGTATTGACAATGTTTTGATCATGTCACTGAATAGCTAATCATGGCAGTATATGTAGAAATGTTGTGATGAGAGGCTAGGAAATACATTTACTTACCCATGGTAAACTCTTGCTACGTATTTTCCTGGAATATAGTTTTCTCGACCTGTTGTAAGGGAATGGACTCTCCACCAGCCTCCTTCACTGTGTGAAAGCAAGAGAAGGGATATTTTCAGATGTACTTTCAGAGCTTGACCTCATTTTGGAAATTAGAGAAGACATGCAGATTATCCTGTAACCTTCTGTCTACGTTTCTGAGTCTGCGTTTTCAAAAGGGCACTCAAGTTTCTTTCGTTTACAGTAGTTCCATTTCTAAACCTACATCAGGATTAAATTTAGGCACAGAAATAAGCTACATTTGTTCCATTTAAATGATGTAAGTAATAAAATATTTTTCTGTAGTCAAAAGAAGAAGGGTAAATACTCAGTGGTTAAACCATGCTGTGCCCTGCCTTTCCACAGCTAGACTTGTACTGGTGTCCAAGATATTGAGCTTACCGTTGAGTGTGCTGTGTCTGGACAGCCCTGTAGTTACTTCTGTAATATCAGGATAGAGATATTCAGTAAATGGTCTGCCTGGGAATAGGTTTTCACTCTATCAGAACCTGGTTTGTGGCTTGCTCTTTTCATTTTCTTCAATGAGTTGCTGACCAGACTCCAATAAAAAAACCCAAACCACCTCATAGCTGAAACTAGATGACTAGACATATGTATTTTCACAGACATATCTTAGGTTCTTGCTGTGGTACTGAGTGCTGGCTTTGGATTTAAGTCCCTTAGACAGGGCATGGTGACAAGAATTTTCACAGGGATACTGTGGAGATTTAGAGATTAGTGCAAGGATGCTGATGATTGATGAGTTCTCTCCACCTTTACCTTTGAATCCAAATAATAGTGTGCCTTGTGTTTGAGTGCTGGTTTTGTAGACGCTCATATAAATGCTCCCAGATAATGCCTGGACTGCAGATCAGAGTCTTAGTGTATGTCAAAACTGCTCAGTTGAAAACACTTAGGTTAAACCTCCTGAATTACAGCTACTGGAACCATGGTCCATAATGTGTATGCTGAGGGGAAAAAAGGAAATGTCTGCTGCTCAGAGCTGGAAATTTCTGGGCCTCATGAGTTTTGTTTGTGGGTTTCTGACATGAAGTTTTCTATGAGAAGTATAGGGTTGGGTTTTTTTCCCCAGATAGAACCAAGAATTGCAACAACAAAAAATCTGAGAGACTCAACATCTCCCTCCCTCCAAACTGTACTATTACTAACCCTGAAAAATCCCTATGATGATTAAAAGCCCCAAAACAGCACATCTCTTCTAGGGAAGGAGCCACAGAAATTATGTAGACTGGGAGAATCATTAGATGACTTCTGGTTTGACTACTGCCAGCTAAATGCAGTTGTTCTTCTGGTGATGAAAGGTGCCTTGACAAGTGTGAGGCACGAGAAACTGTGCCAGTTGTGCTTATCTAATCCTGCCAGCCCAGAGCAGTTACAAGTGTTACAAGTATCTTTGAAGAATTATATTTTCTGTGGGGGTTCCATATATCATGTTCCTGTCAGGATTGGTTGGTCTAACTGCTGCTATACATAATTGGTTTGGTAGAAGGCTGAGAAGGTGGTGTTATAAAAGCACTATGCTAGCTTATGCTGGCTTCTGTGTGGTGCCTCCTCATCACTCATGCTGGTCATGCCTGCCATGCTGTTCTCCTCCTCCACTGCATTTTCTTCTTTGACTGACTTGAGAAAAGGATTATACCTACAGCTTATGTGCAGCAAGAGTTCACAGGCAAGCAGTTCCTATTAAAATCAGCATGTAGCCCCACTAGGGAAGAACAGTTCCTTCACCAGGACACTATGCTTTGCATAGGACATTAGAGTGTTTTATCTTCTGTGAACAAGCTGATTCAAAACAGGAGGAAGAAAGTTCCCATCAAGGCTTACTTTGGCTCTTATTTACTATTAGGAGAATCTCTTGATGACTACACAACAAACATGAAAAAAACTGTTGCTACAGAAGCCTAGTTTTTTTTCAGACGTTGTTCATCTAATGGAGCATACTATGCAGCATATGATATGCTACACATGTAATTCCTATCGATATAGGCATATGTAGTTATGTAGTGTTGTGAGGGCTTATAGATGATGAAGGTAGGAATGAGGCTTTAAGCTGGAATTTCCAAGCTATAGCAAATGTTGCACCATGTTGTCTGTTACACAAACTGCAGCAAGGTTTAACTAGCTGGGAGTTACCAGAGAAGAATTCCCCTGGCTTAGGGAACCTCTCCATCAGCAGAAAATTCTTCTAGTGGTATTGTCTGAGCCTTGTGACCTCTAGATTCAGGGAGGCAGGGAAAGCACTTTGTCAGCAGAACACAACTATAGCCATTCTGGATCAGACCAAAGGTCCATGTAGCCCTGTATCTTGTTGCTGACCAAGGCCATTGTAGGTCACAGTGGCCTGAAGAAGAGTTTGAGAATTCACCAATTGTCAGTGATATTTCTCTTGAGTACTTCTGTACTCCAACTGTTTGACACTCGTGACTTCCTCAGGTAGAGAACTTTTTGATCAATTTAGAAATCCTCAGAGGATTTCTCTGCCGTGAATGTGTCTGGTCTCCCCTTGAATCCATCTGCTCCATCAGCTGCAGAAATGAAATCTTTCATTTCTGTTTAAGCAGTGCAAACAGTGGCTGTGAGGCTGAGTAACTTCTAGGAGGTCACTGTGTGTCAGTACAAGTTGTTCATAAAGGAATGGTTTCCATTTTTCAAGAAGTGTGCTCACTCTTTTAAGTGCCAATATTTGCACTATGCATAAGGTCAGTCTGAACCAGTGCTTTTAAGCCTACTTCCTTCTGGAGCTCGTAAATTTTAAGTGGAACTGGCTAGGAAATCTTCAACCTTTCTCCTCCAAGAAAATGCAGAATAAATTAAAAAATTTAAGAAGGAAAAGTGCTAATTTTTATTTATTTAAATCTAGGGTGAAATTGTAAGATCTAACCGTAAAGGAGTTATTAGATAAAAATGGTGAGAAAGAATAGGAAAGACAGACATGACATAGAAAAAAATTTTCCTTTTCTATGTGTTTCAAACTGGTTTTGCTCATGCTCTCTTTTCCACTAAAATGGACACTTTCTCAAAATCATTTTTCTGTTTGGAGTTCTATTAAACAGGGTCTGAACCCAGCTTTAGAAATCATGTCAGAGGAACCCAAGGATCAAAGAACAATCTAAAATTTCAAATCCTTAAACTATAGGGAAATTTACACCGTGGCTAACCATCCTTCCTTGCAGCTTCTGAACTCATTTTGCTGAACTGCATCCAGCTTGGGCCAGGTGCATAAAACAGATATTTTCATCAATTGTAACAAAACCTAATTTAAAAAAATGGATCAACTTACTCTGATAGCACACGTAGTTTTTCCCCTACGTGAAATATAGGTTGGCTTATGTCTGCTGAAGGATAGTCATAAAGGACAGCAAGGAAATCACTCTCCTGATCTGTTAAAGAAGAAAGAAAATGTCACTTAAAATCAAGATAGAGCGCTGAAGCAGAAATGGATTTTTTATTATATATGCTATATTTTACATAGTGAGTCAAGTGGGGAAAAAAAATCTCACTCTGAAATGTCACTTGGTAAACATAAAAAGCTAAAGATGAACCTTTAACTTTATAAGGAGAATGTGAAGATATTAGAAATGAAAAAAAAGTAATTTGATTAATTGTAAGCAACTAAATTTAGACCACTTTTTCTTGTCATTGCCATATTTAAAGGGCATACTCAGTTTGAAACAAGCCAAATTTCTAAGTTTTTGTAGCATTAGGATGTAACCCAGTTTGATTAACATCACTGTCTCTTAATGCCTCCAGCTACAGTAATCAGCCAAGCTGATACATTAGATTTAAGGAAAGAAAGATGCATGCAGAATTGTTCCATCATTTAACACCAGTGATAATTTTCAAAGATATGAAATTAGTTTAGATCAAGGGCAATTAGAGTGTGGCTGTTATTACCCATTTCCCATCACCTTCTAAAATTAGCTTGATGAACAGCCAGAATGCTTTGTTCTCCCAGAGTGCTTTGTTTCTTGTGTGGAAACTGTACTAGAGGTAGCACATCATGCCCTTATCTCCAATTAAAGAAGGGAGGTAACATGGGTGTTTATGATTAAATCATTGTACAACTGCAATTTGCAGAACTGAGGTGTGTAAAGAGATAAGATGACCTTTTACATCAGCTGGGATGACTCTGGGCCTTGCAGCACTTGTATAGGACACAGGCTGAGTTTCCTGGCTTTCTGAAGGATGGAGGACACTTTGTGCAAGACTGAGATGGCTGAATAATCAAGAGCTCCCTCAGAAAGAATCTGTGCTGCCCAGTAAAAGCTGATAGGAGGGAGATTCAGAAATGTGTCGTGATGGGTGTTTTGAGCACATTAGCATAAGTCCTGGCAATAGGGATCCTGAAATATGCTGCCTGCATTTCTCCTGGAAGTGGGTCCCTTCCCTTTGCACGTCGCAATACCTTCCCATGGCACACTGGGAGACAAAGCTTTCCCTCTGCTGCCAACAGCATCAGTATCCTGTATCCTGTTCCTTAGTAACAGCATCTAGCAGTATGTTTGCAGAGGTGGTTTGGTCTCCACTCTGTTCAACAAAATGTGTAAAACTGGGAATGAATTCAGGGGAGAAGAAAATTGCCTAGAGAGACAGACACACTTCTGTACCATGTTAGATGTTCTCATTTAATACAGATTCTTCATCAAATTGCCTTTATGAAATACAGTTTTTAGGGAAAATAAGAAACAGCATCCTGAATCCATGCTCTGTGTTTTCAGGCTCTGTGTTGCAGGGCCGTACAAAAAACTCACAGTGATAATGGTGAAAGGCTGAAGAAAACATGCAGGTCTGCAGAAAATATTTTCAAGAGGAGAGATTGTACAGTTATTATCCTCACAGCAGTTATAAGGAGAATATAAGTGTTAAGGAAAATGTTCCACTTTTGCTTTAAAGGAAGTAATAAGCAATGTTGTCTTAGTTGATTTTGAGTAGCTTATTATTGTGATGTTATAGGGAAGTGTTATGCAAAGCAGTGGGTCATTTTGCCTTATTCAAACTGACTGGGAGCATTTTTAGACTTGCTAGCCTTTGCTTGTTGAAGTAGCCCCATGATACAGATAATGAACATCCTTATGGATGCATAAGGATGTAGAGTCTGGAATCGACATTTATTAGTTTGATAGTGTGTTTAATATTAGTGTTGCCATGGTTTTCTTAGTTGATTAGCATCACTGACTTAAACAGGACTAGTCCAGTGCCTTTGTATTAATCAGCCAACTGCCGTGATTAGTCTACTGTGACTTACACAATTACTTCAGCTACATTGAAGAAATTCTGCTAAGCATGCCTTTGATTGCTTCCCTGTTCTGCACTGAGAATTAAGAGACACTTTGTCTGTGAAAGTGCTTATTACCTGAGTCTTTTTCAATAAAGCAAAATCTTTACTCAGGGCTAAGAGAAATACATACTAAAAGGTACACAGTAAGAACTGCAGAATGAGGATAAACTGCCATTGTTTAATTTCTCAGTGCAGATTTTTAGCAGTTCTACATGGAATGTCACTTTTTTTAGCTTAATGGCAATGCCTTTAGTAAACTTTTTTTTAAACTTATGCTGAGTATTTATAGACGTTTTGTTTCCATACTGAAAGGGTGGAAAACAAGTGCTTTTATGCTATCCTTCCTTGCGTACCAGTGGTTTGCATTTCGTTATGCACTGTGAGGTACGTGACTTTTACTCTACTCAAGCAAGATCTGTGTTACTTTGCTTACACTTTCACCTTTATATTCATTTTTGTTTCAGTTTTGCTCATTAATTTGTACTTCTGAAAAGAAAGGAATTAATCATACTGCTAGCTGCCACATCCATGCTAATATTAACTCTTAAATTATATGTACTTATATTAGAGTGAAAGTAAAGGGGTTTGGTGCTATCCAAAACCTTTCAATCCTCCTTCTCCACAAACAAGACTCAATTTAAATCAGTATTTAAACCAAACCTCACTGGGTTTTCTGGTTATGTAAGCTACCCCACCACACACTGCAAGCTTTTACAGAGCCCGTACCACCTCCTTTCAAACACAAAAGCCTCAAAACAGAGACTAAACAAATTACAGTTTCTCCACACCTAACTTTCACAGTGATCTAATAGATTTGATCTGTTGAGCTCCCTACACTTTTAAGTTGTAAAAGAGAAAAGCTTTGCTTGTGTTTTTCTAACATCTCCTCCGCAGTGTGAGTTAGATCTGAAATGGAACAACTCAAAAGTTAGAGTGGAAAGATCGAAGCAGTCATTTCTGAATTGAGTGTTAATTCTGGGGTTAGGAGTAGGAAATCAGTATGAAATACACTGTACTTTTAGATGTCTGCATCCCTGTATGTCTTGCAAAGTGTGAGACTGAATATTGTGAGCTTCAGGTTATTCATTGTGAATTGAGTATGAAGCATTATTCAAGACAAGGGAAAGAATATGCAGAGCATCCAGGTCTAGCTGATCACCCTCAGTGAACACTGTGCTCTGCACTCCTGTCTGCAGTGGGAATGAGCTGCTCAGAGCTCAGCTCCCTACATCATCCCAGCTTTACTGTCCAGCTTATGGCATTGCATATACCAGAGAGGGTAAAGGAAGGCACTCATGTGTGTCTGGGAGGCTCTTTGTGGAGCA
This sequence comes from Bucco capensis, assembly GCA_013396975.1. Classification (NCBI taxonomy): domain Eukaryota; kingdom Metazoa; phylum Chordata; class Aves; order Piciformes; family Bucconidae; genus Bucco; species Bucco capensis. The sequence continues at coordinate 252,522 of VWZO01010925.1, forward strand.
GCCATGAGGTGTGGCTGCAGAATCAAGGTGGTGTACCCAAATCAGATCTAAACCAGCCAGCTTGGGAACTGAGAATTATGCAGATACAGCTCAGTAAGGATTAACCCTTGATTCAGGTTACTAAGGGAGGAAAGAGGAGGGAGTGGGCTATCCAAAGAGCTATGCAGGTGGTTAAATCACAGAATGCTTTGAGTTGGAAGGGACCTTTAAAGGTCATCTAGTCCAACTCCTCTGCAGTAAGCAGGGACATCTTCAACTAGATCAGGTTGCTCAGAGCCCTGTCCAGTCTGACCTTGAAGGTTTCCAGGACATCTACCACCTCTCTGGGCAACCTGTTCCAGTGCTTCACCACACTGATTGTAAAATTTTTATTCTTTAGATCTAGTCTAAATCTACCCTTTCTTAGTTTGAAACCATTTCCCTTTGTCTTATTGCTACAGACCCTATTAAAAAGTCTGTCCCTCTCTTTCTTGCAAGCCCTCTTTAAGTACTGAAAGACTGCAATAAGATCTCCCCAGAGCTTTCTCTTCTGCAGGCTCAACTACCTCAACTCTCTCAGTCTTTTCTCATAGAAGAGGTATTCCATCCCTATGATCATTTTTGTAGCCAAAAAGCTGCCTTTGAGTGCTTAAACATAGGTATCCATAGTGCAATTTCAGCTGTGTGTCTGAGACATCCTTATGGCCTTGGTAAATGCCACTGTGCTATGAGAGACTTGTTCCCTCCACACGTGGTGGCAAAAGGTCAGGCAGAATGTGACAGAGCTGCTTTCTAGATGTGCTAGACATGTAGGTGAGTCCAAACAGGTGGAGCAGTGAATTCCTAAATGAGTAACTCCCCCTTGCAATCACTGTGCTATCAATGCTTGCTATCTTCTAGGGATATGTTCTATTAACATCACTGGAAAGGATGCAGTCAGCTAAGACTAAATCCTGACTTTTAGCATGTGCAGGAACAAAACAAAATTAGTTACATCCATGGATGGCAGTGACCCCTCACTCCTTTGCTCATCAGCGATGTCCTGCTCTGAATTACATGCATGTCTCTGTTTTGATGGTTATGGTATTAGTGACAGCAATTGTTTGGAATATCAACATAAGACACCTTCACAAAAAAAAAAGAATAATTGTCAGTTCATGTTATGGGCCTCTGAGTAGCCATTAACTGTATTTGTCCTCTGCTTTATTAGGACCTAGGGCTACACGACTGCCTGTCTCAGCTAGTTATTGGCAATGCTAAAACCAGGACTGGATTTCCTTCCAGCACTAAAGAATTTCCTATCCTTGTGGTAGTGATTCGCTATCCTTATAATAATGAGCAGCCCAACTGGACCACTTTTCCATGGAAAACCCCAAAAATTTTGATTAATGCCATTCCTCTCTAAAAAATGAAACAAACCAAAACCCAGCTGTTTTCCTCACCTTTGGGGAATGATTTATTGCAGCTCTTGTACCAGATGTCTGTTGCATTGTGAGAGCTGAGGCTGCTCTGGTTCTCCACCTGCTCACTTGCAAGCTAGGAGCAGCAGATCACTGAATTCCTCTTGCTTTCCCTCTCAGATACACGACCTCTACCAGCCTTCAGTAGAGGGACAAGGGGATTTGCAATCTCATTTTTCACACGTGGATGCATAAGGCAAATGTGTTAGATCCCTCTTTGGCAGCTTGGCCTGCGGAATGTGTATTTCTATGTAATGTTTATGGATAAACCTGGTGACGAGTTGGCTACTTGCTACTTTTAATGCAACAGTGGACTTCAGGTTCAGTGCAAGCATAACGTCATTAAGTTTTTTTAACCTTAAATGAAGCAAACCCGAATTTTGAGAACAAATTTGTATAAAATATCACATATGTCAAAATACAGTATTTCTGCTTTCTGAAGTAGTGCTTCAGTACTTTCTGAACTGAAAGGAGTGTCTTCCAAGGAGCACCAGAATTTAATAATTTTAACATTTGGGGATTTTAATTAAAGTACTTCTTGGAAAATGAGCTAGAATATAGCTTAAAATAAGCACTGTCTAGAGGATGCCCTTCTCCCACAGCGGTCATGCACTTGCCTGTTTTTACTACATCAGACAGATGAAGGAAGACACATGGATGAGTGTACAATATATTTTGAACATCTTTTTCTCTTGAAAGAAATTAAGTGAGTGCTTACCCGTTTGGCTTGGAACACGCGTTTCTTCGGAGGCTCTTGGTGTTTTCACAGTATTTCCCATTGCACTCTCTAAATCTGTCCAAACTCTTCAGATCTAAATCAAAGGAGATACTGAAATTTAACATCAGAATAACACCTGCTGTGCCAACAGATGAGAAATGACCTAGTTTGGGTGGCTCCAGTTTTATACAGTTTTGCTTTAGAGAGCTCTTGTGTCAAACTGATGCGAGAGTTTTACATACTTGCTAAACTCTCACCACTTTGTGCTTTTATCAGGGGAATAGCAGAAAACCACAGCTAGGGAAGTTGCTCAGAAGAACACAGTGTAGCAAAAGTTTCCATTACCAGTACCTCAGCACAATAGGAAGTCACAGCTAAGCCATGCCCATACAGTCATTTCATATACAAAATGTTCTTAACAGCATTTGGCGTTTTGAAGCTATGAAGAAACCTGTATGGTTTCCAGAGTTGTGTGTATATCGTGTCGCTTTATCACTGAACACTGGGAATATTCAGTGCTTTCTCTCCTGATGCAGTTGTGCTCTCAGTGAATATGGGTATGAATATGAATATGTTTGGTTGGTTGGTTTGTTTTTAGTTTTGAAGTAACACCTTGCCTCAAAATATTTGACCTCAAAACACTCTTCCTGCATAAAGCCAGTGATGCAAATTCTTCAGATACTTGACATAAAATGTCTTGGTGGTTGCACAAAAACCAATATAAGACAATCATAGAACTAAATGTTGTCAGAGATTCAGTTCTTTCTCATGACTCAATTAGGAGAATCTTAATTCTTCTCAGCAGAGGACAGAGAGTAAAAACTCTTTGAATGTGGAAGGTGTCTCATGGTATGGGATATTTTCAGAGGCAAAGGAGAATAAGCTATATCTGTTTCATTGTACATTAAAGCAAAATGACTCAACATCACTAGCTGATGGACAATTATTTTTTAAAAGTACATTTCTTTCAGTTACCCTGTGATAATGATAACAAGAGCTCTAGCAGCATTGTGCAAATATTCTGCATCTTTTAGCCTTTTCTAACTTAAATATTTAAAAGATGAATAGTGCCTTTGGTATGCTGCTCTTTACTGACAACAGACTAGAGCCTGATGGCATTAGCTGGAGAGTTGTCTGACTTGAGAAGAAGTACTAGTGAAATCAGTGAGAGTTTATTACCAATTGTCTTACTATTGGTAGAATTGAGTATATTGCTTAATGTCATAGATTTTTGCTCTTACAGCAAGTTTAGGGAGACACATTACAGAATAAAAAGGTATTCAAAAGAAAGAATTCATGTCCTATCAAATGCAAGCACATCAGTGCTAAACCAGATGGTAATGTACAGTTTGACTCTACCTCGTCTGATATTCAAGCTTCCTAGTGCTTGTTCCCAAAGGCTCTTCCTAGCAGTCTCTCTTTCACCAGCCAAATGGCACGTTACCCTTTCACTGTCTGCACTTGGTAACTAGCTTGTGGCACATCTGCAGGATGCAGCTGTGCCAGTGTCTTTCTGACAAGTGTCTGAAACTTGCTTTCACGAGAACAAAAATCTGTATCATTGCCTAGTGTAAGTAGTCTAGAAGCTGAATTAAAAAGTAGCCTTAAATTTAAATAAACTATTTTGGTATTTGTGTTTGAAAAAAAGGATCTCTCTTGATAGAAAACACAAAATCATTCTCAATTTAAATGCACCAAATTTTCTAAAACTGAAATCAGAATTCATTTTGGCAGGCACTGTCTATTTGCAAGATTATTATTTCCTGAACTAACGAAGAATATTTTCTTTTCAAGATCCAATTGTAATTTCTTCAACATTTTTCTTAGTTGTGTCCCATCAAGAGTAAGAGTTATATTTGTGGGAATAGTGCAGCCAGTACTTTGGCTATAGATATTATAGAAGTTCCTGGCTCATCATCAAATTAGCCAGCAAAATTTCCTGGGCATGGTAATAGAGAGCTCAAGAGAGCTGAAAAAGTCAGCCAGAGATGTGAGAGAAGTACTTGGACAGATGACCTCTGCTGAGCTCTGTACTATAGTAGCATTTTTGCAGTACTTGAAAAGAACAATTCAAATCTGATTAAGTGTATAGCAAGTAAGCTGCAGTTACCCAAATTTTTTTGCAGTTCCTTATAGATGCCAGGCATGGCAGCATAAAAATCTTGTGCCTGTCTATAATGTTAACTCATGCAATTGCAGTTTAGATGAGAATAGTACTTGAATTTTGTGTCAAAAAAGTATGGAAAAATAAAAATAATTGAATCCTACCTCTATGTACTTACTGCTTTAGTCTGAGTCCTGGTAGTTGAAGGCCAGGAGACCACATCATCCTACTAGTGATCAAATTTGTGACAGAATGCTTTCAAGGGCTTTTTTCCTACCCTTAAGATACAGCAGATACAATTTTCAGATGTGCCTGAGTCACTTTGGAAAGTGATACGTAGCATTTGTACATGATGGAAACACTTCTGAAAACTTTACCTCACACACACTTCCTAAAAGCATGGCACATTTGAGCAAGGCATCTTCATTTTCCCAGACAATATTGAGGGGTCTAAACTCTCAACCTTGCTTTAAACACTGTTTTTGAAGATTTGCTTAAATGTAGTTGTAATTAAACCACTTTCTGTCTCGTCCAGATGAAGTACCAGCTAGCAGGCGCATGCCTACTTCATATTTTTGCAGAGCACATCTAAAACTGGCCTGGCTCACTTCTGCCATACAAACTGTTGCTCTTTTCAAAGGACCCATGAAGTTACCAGGACAGAGCATGCAGCTCAGTGCTGCTACTTTAGGTGTGGAAGAATCTGACATACATAAAATACAAATGTTATCAAGTACTTACAGTAACAGCGAAGAGCAATAACATTTTGGACTTTTGACGTCACTAGAGTGATGGTTTGCTGTGTCTCATTACATTTTCCATTCTATTTTACTGTCACTACTTACATAAGGTAGCATAAGGTCTTGGAAGGAATAAGATTCTCTAGAATCATAGCATAAGTGTTCAATAAAAACAAGCAAATGGAAATCTGTGACCACTGCTGATGATTCAGTTATCCAAAGTGATTTTAAAAGATATCAGTCTAGATTTTACCACAAAGGCCACTTGTCATTATGCATGTGGGCAAAGTAAAGGTGCCTATAGTCCAGTCAAGGGTGGTGGAGAGAATGCCTTGATGTATGACTCAACTCTCAGACATTTGAAAATGGGATGGAAAAGGAAGAAATTGGAAGTTTTGTTTCAAATGGGGGG